>JAKSZP010004006.1:0-242645 GCA_022478985.1 Massospora cicadina
CATGGATGATGATGGTGTTTACTCTGACTCTGAGGCTGAGCATGATGCCCTGAGTCAAAGTATCTGTAGATGTCATTACAAACTTTTTATGTGGCCAAGGGTCACTGAAAGTAAGGCGTCATGGGTAAGATGTGGTTAACATTGAACCCTATAAATAACCCTTGCATTTACACTAATAAAATATCCTTTAACTTCTGAATTAAGTTTATAATTTATCGTATAAACTTTTTGTGTTATTACTTTATTTTATATTAAAGTCGATTTTCACTTGGGATCAGTAGGATCAGGGCAGCGTGCCATTGTCCAAGTGAAATGACCGGGTATACAATTAAAGTATCACCAAAAAGCTATATCATAAATTTAAATTCACCATTTTGTCTATTGTCCTCACACAATAGATGCTCAAAACCACATCCCACCCTCAAAGAAGAACCAGCCCTCTGAAGCAGACACCCAAAAATCAACAGATGGTTTAAGTAAATCAATATATTTAATTGGTTTTGCTGAATTAGTTAGTGGTTTTGTATTGATTTTATGAATTTTTTTACTTGCCACTGACCATCTACCAATAAGACTAATTGATTGATATCATCTGGTAAATTTAAACCCACAAGAAGCGCTTTGTGAAACACTCTGTCAAAATAACATAAGGCTAAAAATCTCTATATAACTGTCATTATGTTTATTTAAAATATGAGATATAATATCTCATAAGCAGATGAACTTAGGTATTTCCAAACTTGGCACAAATATTCTACAGATTTTGGGTTTGTAATAGGGTATTTTCCAAAATATATATAAAAAATAATCAAAGTTATATATATGTATGATTGTTTGTTTGTTTGTAAAATATACGTTCTTTTTTTGTACTAGATGGTCCCAACCTAAGGGGGGGATTCATCGATGTTGTAATATAAACATTCTTATATCATCATCTGATTGTAATAAAACTTCAGTGTGTTGTTGTGTGCATGCCTGTAAAAGTTTTGAAATTAGTACAACCATTTACAAATAGTAAAATAAAAAGTTTTATATGCAAGAAGTGAAAATAAATGTTTAACAATTGTATATGGTATATCGTTACAGCTGAGCAGTTAGATATTCAGTTATTTGATAGTTTTAATGGTTTTGCCAAGCGATTGGTGGTTCTAAGTTGATTAGTAAGCTGGATGGTTTTAGTAAGTGGTTAGTGATTGGTTTATGTGATAAGTTAACTGTTTTAGGTAAGTATCTGGAGGTTTTTAGTTGTTATGATAAATTTGGTTTGGTTTTACCAAAAAATTAATTGTTGGTTGATTTAGTATGTCTAATGGTTTTTCTTAGCGGTTAAGTAATTTTATATATATATATTAAAACTGATATTGCAAGGGTAGTTATCATGGCAGGGTGATTACTGCTTCCACTCTAGTGCAGGTTTTGTTTAACATAAGTTCAAACTCTGTACTAGCTATAAAAAATCTTGTTGTAGTATATTTTTTCTAAGGTCAACCCACCTTGATTGCTTTTTTTAAAATGATATTGCAGACAATAGTTAAAACTTTAAAATAAAGTGGTGAGCCACTGTAGTTATTTCATTATCTAAAAAAGTATCATTTGTATCTTTGTTTAATTTAAATTTTCTTTGGACAATAAAAACTTTAAGTTATGAATTTTAAATTAGTTTTCAATTGAGTTTGATTTAAGTGCTTACAACTTATGATATGTTAAATATTCTTAAAATTTATTTGGGGAAGGCCGACCATGGGATGGACATTTCAGATAAAAACCAACAACATAATACCAAGAAACCATAAGGGCACCCCAGAGGAGCCAAAGCTACCTCATGTTACCAACAGGACTGCCAGTGGAAGGAAGAGGAGGAGTGGCGGAAGAGGCCTGGTCCAAAACCAAATATGATTGAAGGAAAAGGTCCAATGAGAGGAACCAGATGGGTAACCAGGATGAAATAAACTGGTGGAGGGCTGGCAGGTGGCCAAACAACCAAGCTTGGAAGTGATCTATAAGGGGATAGTGGAAGCAACACACAGTATCTTAGAGGGTTGGGGTAGTGGCAGAAAGAGCATCAAGGACAATAGTGTATTGTCTATAATGCAATTGCTAAAACTAAGGCGCAGAGAGAAGGGTGATAAGGGAGGTCATGAAAAAGGTGTTGATGTTCTTAGATAGGCTGAAAGTCTGTACTCGCTCCTGGAAAAAGAGATGCATAACATCCTGCCAGATCACCTGTGATGGCAGTCAATATTCCAAGCAATGGACTAATGACCTGTATTGACCACACAATATGCATGAAGACTGAGAGTCATTGGACCGCTCAGCAGTATGTTAGACTTTTCTTAGGCATCTCCACGCATGGGTGCAGGTCTGGGGTTATAACAGAGGATGGTGTGCATACCGCTAAACGTCCTTTTGGGTCTCCAAAGAGTACAGGATGTCTAACTTGTCAAATTAGTCCGCATGGGAAATGATGAGGGGGACTTTGGGGTACAATATTGTTTAAAAACGACTTGCCCACAGAATTCTTGCTTGAAAAGGGGAGTAGGGTGACCCCTCTAGGAGGTGTGACCACTGATGCTGATTCTCCACTCAGAGCTCCACATAAAGAGGAGAATTCATTTGAAGTGAAGCGGCGTCCCATGTGGGCCCACGGCAGAGGGATGAGAGGCCAGATAGTTAAGCAGAGAATGTTATTGGTTTGGATTGTGGAGGCAAAGGGTGTGGGAAAAATTGGAGCAGGCTGCGCACGACCAGTGTTAGTCTGATAGTGTGGGGCTAATGACTTCAGAAATCCAGATGCCAAGTATCCTGGCGACATGGGCCTCATAGTTGAGCAGGCCCATACCACCACTATGGAGAGGACCAAACATGACATCCAGGCACACAGGGGGAGGGCGGCATAACTAAAGCCACCCTTTTAGAAGGGCATACAAAGAGGCGAAGAAAGAGGGTGAAATCGATGGAATGGGCTACAAACCAGACTTTTGACAGGAGCATAGAGTTGGTAAGCACTACCCAGCCTGTGAGGGTAGTCTGGTGGGCTCTGAAGGAGGCGATGCACTTTGTGACATTGTCTAGGATGAGGTGCTCCATTACCAACAAGGTGTACCCTCCTTCCTCCAGCCACGCTCTTAAATGTCACACCAGACCTGCAGTGGGTCTTGATACAAAAGGGAGTACAAGATGGGTGGAATGGGGTGGCTGGGGAAAGCAAGCCAGAGACCTAGCCGCTGGAGCAGTCTGATTAAGGGTCGCCAGTGACTAGCGGGCTTGTTATCAGCTGAAGAGAATGATTTTAATTTTGGAGGCATTAAGGGCGGCGTTACTGACCCTGGGGTATCCCCAGATAGTTGCCTCCAGCTCACGTGCATCACAGTTTTCAGAAACCCTCAACCACACAATTGTAAGCAAATGCAGCATCCTAACAGGTGCTTGCCTTACACTTGGACACCAGCAAGGCGTCCATTCACACTGCATAAAAGTGGGTCAAGGCTGAAGTTGTAAAAAAGTAGACTTAAAGAGTCCCCTTGGCGGAGACTCTTTTGAGGGTGAGCCACATCGGTGAGTAAACTAGGGACATGAACTGCCATTGTGGAAGATTCCGTGAGCAACATTACCCAATTTATGAACTGGAGAGGTGGAATTTATGAAGGCAGGCTTTGAGGTAATCCCAGTTGACTCTATCATAAGCTTTTTGTTGATCTAAGAACACAAGTGCCCCAGTAGCTGGAGATTTGCAGACACTGTTCACTGTGTGAATGTTGTCCCATATTGACCGCTTGAGGATAAAACTGAACTTCTCAGAGGAAATCAATTCAGAGGCAACTTCCCAGGCGGGTGGCCATAATTTTTGTAGTCAACTTAGTATCTGTATTAGTAAGTGAGATGAGGCACCAGTTCACCAAATCCAGCATATCCCCTTCTTGTACAGCGTTATCATATAGTCCTCCTGGCCCCCTGAAAGTAGGCGCGTTTTTAAAAGACATTTGTTCATTGAGGCAAGTATCAGTGAGGAGAAATGACTAAAATATTTTTGTAGAACTCATATGGAATCATATCTGGACCTGGGCACTTCTTGTGCAGTGCACTGCAAACGGCATACTTAAGTTCATCACATGTGATTAAATTCATTAACTTTGGGTTTTGGATAATGGTGCGGATATGTGCGCCATTAAAAAACTCATCAATAGTGGCAGGTTTGACTGGTTCAGACTTATACAACTTGATATAAAAAGTTCTGAACTTAGAATGCCACTTTAGCTGGTGTGTTCACAATGATATGTCTTTCTACTTCACCTGTGTGCAGGCCAAGCTCTGTCATGGGGTGATGAATTTGCGGAAAAAATTAAGTAGAGCACGCATTGCCCATTGTTATATTTCTGCCTTATGCTGAATAAAAACCCAATTTTGTGTTGTCTTACTAGCGCGTTGAGATGAGCACACTTCTGCCCACTTATGACCAAGTTGGGCTGTACCCTGCAGCAGGGACATTAGACTCCAGGTGGTCCACTTCAGCTGGTGTGTGCTTAATGAATGCCAGGGCAGCCCAAGAGCATCGCAACAAGATGTGGCGTGCCTGACTGATGGTGTTTGCTTTGAAGGCTGACCAGGTTGAAAGTGGATCTGCACATAATGGAGCAGCAAACTCCAATGTGGAAGTTTTAATGTCCACCCAGGCTGAAAACATTGGCGACATTATTTTGGTTGGGCGAAGTTTATACCATATCAGCACCTGTGCCACTGGGCTTGACAAAGTAAAGGATACTGACACCATCCTGTGATCAGAGAAATCAATTTTTTTAATTGCAAAGTGCGTGATCTGGGGAGAAAGTTCATCAGGGCAATAATGAAGTCATTGCAGGATATAGACCTCAGCTGACCTTTGTGCACATGGGGATGGAACATTATGGGTAGCAACAGCGCATGCTTGGGGAGGGTTTAAAAAGGCCCAAGGTGGCTTTCAGGATGTGGAGTTCAATGTGCTTCTGTGTGAGGTAGGCGTTAAAAGCCGCGTTTAGTGGCCAGGTTGGCCCAGCAGTTCAGGTCGCCCACAACAAAGTGATCAGGTGTAAGTAGAAGGTAGGTTACGGCCAAGAGGAAATCCTGATAAGCCCACACACAGGCTGAGGCTTAAACATTAACTATAGCATGCACTTCATCATCTCATGAAAAGGACATGACCAGTACATGACCATCAAGATATGAATGTTTAGATAAAATTTTAAACTGTGTCACACATATAAGCACCCCACAGTGAGGTGACCAAAATGAAAGGGAGTGGAGGAGCATGATTGCCTGTGTGTCCTTGGCACAGTGTGGACAGTGATATTTCTGAATTGCCAAAATGTCCACAGGTAAATATTTTTAAAAAACTCAGTTTTCTAGCCCAGGACGACAAGGCCTTGAGTCCAGTGATATTCAACGTCCCTATTGTGAAGGAGACCCCCATTGCACCTAAGGCGCAATGGGAAGGTCCCCCTTTCCCTTCCTGCACAGCTTTTTCAGCACGCTCCTTGATGGCAGCATGTGTGCATTGTGCCACCAAGTATGTATCCTTAAGGGGTTCCTTTGCTTTAGTGTTTTATCGATTTGGGTTTTGACTTTAGTCAGCTTTTTGTATTGAGGTGCTCTTGTAGTGCACCATTGGAAGTTGACAATAACTTGGAGAGGATTGTATTTGAGAGAACTGGTTTTGATTGGTGTTCAGTAAACTTGCGCAGGTGAACCTAACTCAAACAACTGCTCTGCAGGTTGGGGCCCAAATTGATTAGGACAAAATTGCAAGCTGCTTCAGCTGCAAATGACTCAATGTCATCCTGGGTCTTGGCAGGCGGGATCATGGACGCTGCCAAAGCCGCTGCCTTGGCCGCTTCTCTATGGGACAGTTTTGCCTTCTTGCGCTCTTGTGGGGATACAGGTTTAACCTGAATATAACGTCCCTGCACACCCCACTGAAAGGCAGCATCAGTGTCAATGGCAGGTTCATAATGGGAGTTTGTGCTTCCCATTGCATCTGGAAGAGCTTCATTCTGATTGGTATCTCTCTGGAAGGGCGAGTGTGTGCTTTATGGCCAAAAGCATAACAATGGGTGCAGATAGGGGGTGCGCTATCCACTGTAACATGGAATGGGCAGGAGTCCTGCATGTCAATATTAATAACAGCGGTGTGTGGTATCTGAGTTGATCTTCTGCAATAATTGTGGTTGGGGTTATCACTGCAATTTCTTTGCCCATGCTAAGGTCCAGCATAAGCATGAAGCACTCCATTTCAAAAGTGTGGAGTTCTCATGATATTTAAGCCTGACTGAGAGATGGTGCTCTAGGACTTCACGTCTCACAGTTGTGGGGAGAAATTCAAAAGTGACAAAAACTGGTTAAATTTGGTCCAACATGTGTGCTTCATTTTGATACCTGTTGACCATCCTGAAGATCAACCGCCACATGCACCTGTGCAGTGGCGTCCACTGCTTGCACAGTTTCAAACCCTAGGTCCAACCAACCCTGGATCATTAAATGCGGTGCAACATACACAACAGCTGGGAAATGTTTGTGCACATCACCACAGAACTTCTCCAAAAGTGCCATTGAATTTATATTTAAATAAATTTAAATCCCATGCTCTACTGACGAAAGGAGCTGAGAGTGCAACGTTTTGGTGTACTGGTTGCACTTTGCTTGCCATCCTAAAATCTCTGCAGGATACTCACCAATGTTTTCTTATTTTTGTCTTGGAAACCAATGTCATCAGGTGTTTTCTAACTTAGGATGATGAAAAAACCAACCCTGTGCCCTTCATCACGCTTTTCCAACCCTTACCAGGCATTGGGTGCATACTCATCTCCTCATATAGATTATCAAACTTAGTGGTCTTGAATTGAATTGGTTGCAATAAGTGATTGTAATGAGAAAGAAAAGAAAAAACTTATGATATGTTAGCTTGACTATTAATTGTCCATTCATTTTTTAAAGCAACTACTTTATTTGATTTTTCTTATCATGGCTTCACAATCTTATTCAATTTTTTTTTGTAATTCATAAAATATCTGTTCCAAGTTATAATGAAATTGGTACAGTAGGTTAAAAAATTGTAAGGCATATATATATGTAACAATTTTTAAGTATTGAGATGTTTTGGTTAGATGTTTGGTGGTATTTGATTGATCTGATAGGTTTATATTAATCAGCTGAGTAGTTGGTGCTTTTTGGTCAATTTGATAGATCCAATGGCTTTGGGTAGGTGGTTGGTGGTTTTTTGTTGATTGATACTTAGATTATAACTTTGCTAAATGCTGTTGAATTTTGGTTGCTTTGATAAAGCTTTATTTTATTTGGATGAATTGTTGGTGAAATTTGGTTGTTTCTTAAGTATAATTGGTTTTGGCCAAATGGTTGGTGGGTTTTCATTGATTTGATAGTGCTTTGTCTTTGCAAAGTGGTTTGATAGTATTATAGTAATTTGATAGATTCAATTGTTTTGCCTAAGTTTGGTAGATTTTTGATTAATTTATTAGGGCAAACTGTATTGTGTAAGCAGTTGCATCATTGGTTTTATATGCTCAAAGTTAATGAGTAAGTAGATTTGTGTTATCTAATATGGAACTTAATTAATCAAGAAAATCGTCTGATAATAAATAAATCCAAGCAACTCTGGGTAACTCCACTAGTTTATATATATATTGCATTTTATATTACAAATCTGATACAAGTCTTACAATAAATAACAAAAAAGTTAAAATTTTTAAGGCATGCTTATATTATTCCATTTTATTATTTGAGGTGGGTTGACCTTGAAACAAATATACCACACTGAGAATGTTTTCTAGCCAGTACAGGTTTCAAACTCAAAACCTGCACTAGGGGTGGAAGCAGTATTATTCCATTTTTTACTTATATAATTGTATTAATGGGCTGAAATCTCCACTAAAAGTGTCGTCTTACACAGATCATCTAAATTAAAAGTGATTTATAGGTTTAATTGATATCTAGAAATTTTGTAGATAACACCATACAATGAGCAATTTCACAAAAATAATATTTACAAATTGATGCACTGTATTGCTTCATTGTTCCCTCTGTATTAGGAAAATGAGGCTTTGATAGGTTTAAGTATTACCATGACTCTTGTATAAATTTTGTTCTATTCTCAAAATGGTCCTGTTTTAATGAAAATTCTCCTATCAGGAGTTATCTCCCTGTTACAGACCATAACATGGTTAACCTTACCTTATCCTTGATACATTTTATAGACTCTTTATGTCACAATTAATTGGATGCCAGTAAAGGGGTAGGGTATTGTCAGCCTTGATAATAGTATTAGTTGAACATACACTGTTGATTAAATAAGTAATATCACAACCAAATACATGCAGTAAACAAAGAGTACTACAAGGATATGGATAAAAGTATTTTCTAGTGAATTTCTGAAGAGGTTCAACACATAGAACTAATCTGACAATGCTTGATCTATAACTTAAATTTTAAGTCTATAGTTTTTGATATGTTACACTAAATATTGGATATTAAAACACCTTACCATGAAGCAACAGGTAAAATAAAGTTAAGACCCTTTTTTCAGTGTTTAGATATGCTTGTTTTTAATCAAGTCTATCATAGGAGCAAATCTTTTAACTAACATTACACTACCACCCCCTGTATATCTTATTTAAAAATATAAAAATGGAGGTCCTTTGTAAGCTGTGAATGCTATTTTGGGTGAATAATAATATCTACTGTAAGATTAGCTTTCCTCTACTTATTTAATATTTGTTTAGTTTCATAATCAAAGTTTATAATTTATATAATTCTATCAACCAGATACACATACTTTGCTACAATGTTTATAGCTTACCAGATAATTTAAATCATTATTTTAAATCTTATTATATATTAGCTTATATTGGTAATTGGCCATCAATAAGTTTATAATTGATCAGATCTATTGAATCAGCCAAAACTACTAACTATTTTTCTAAAACCAATTGGACCTATTGGATTAATCAAAAACTAACAATTAGTTGGCAAAACCATTTATACTATTGATCACCTAATCTCTTACTAATTACTAAATGATCAACTTGATAATTAGCCAAATGACCACCAACCACTTGGCATTTTCATATGTATTAATGAATCAACCAATTGCTAAACTGCTCAGCTGTCACAATGACCAATTTCCATTAAAGCATATAGTATTTTCACTTCTTACCTATATAACTTTTTATTATTCTATGAAAATTAATAAATTTGGCTTTTAGGTGCACACAGACACCCTCCCATCCACCTACATCCAAAATCATAAAGCTTTACATGACATAGTGTTGGATGTGCATTGTGCATGCAAACAAAAACACTTGATTTTATTATTATAGATGAAAATAGTTTAGTACTTTTACATTGATCTACCAGAACCTAACTTAGATCTAAGAAGTCTATAATCATCATTGAAGTTATTTATCATAACTAATAATTCTTGAAGCCTCAATCATTAAACTTTCAGATCTACATCAGATAGTTTAATCTTTTATGGTTAGTATATAACCTACTATGACTTCATTAAGTTTTAAAACCCTGCTAATATTCAGTTTTAAATTAGAGATAAACTATAACAAAAGTACTTTGTGCATAGTTTACAGAAATACTGTGATATACTAAAAAAATCTTAAAGAGGATTAGAAAAGTTATTATGATAGTGGTAATATAGTTCATGTAAGTGGTAAAAATAGGAGATAGTTTACAAGTTTACTCAAATATATATATATATTAAGATCTGATATATAATATTATTTTATAAAAATTCTAAGTCCAAGCTACATAACTCAAAAATAGTTATAAGATAACTTTTATAATCAAGGTAATTTAAATTAGATTATCATATGATACAAAGTACTGATCTTCAAGAAAATAGTTCCATAATGGAGCATAAGTTAAAAAGATAGTGTCAGATTCTGGTGGTTGACTTGAAAATAAACCTTCAACAACCATTAGATCAGGCCAATTATCCTTTCAATGCTCAAGCTAATGCCTATTGCTATCATACAATTTAAGCCAATTATCTCAATGACAATTTGATTGTTTATTTTATCAGGCGCTCAGCCTGAATATGCTTGCATAATATGGCCAAATCTGATACATCGAATCTTGGCAATTGGTCCCAATTATCAAAACACAATCAACTCAACTGTTTACAAAATAATTTGGGGATGACCCAAAGTTAACATCTATTAATCCCGTGGACTTCAGATGAACAAAAAATGTAGTCAATTTCCCACCTGAGGGCGAAATTTTTATGTCGATGCATGTAATTACCACAATAGCACTTGCATGGACCACCTGAAAGGGATTACTTAGTGCTATTGAGGAAGAGGACTGCCAACATCCTGATTAGTGGTGCATCATTTTACTTCAATTTAGTCCAAAATTTCACAGAAGGTGTGTTTTGTCAGCAGTATGACAAAACTAAAATCCTGAAGACCTTAGGACAAATTTGCATGCTTTTATTGCAATTTTTATTTAACCGAGGTAAGCCAACCAGGGGATGGGCATTACCAAATATGTGTGTAAAATGAAGAAAGATAGAATTGGGCACCCTGGGGTACTCAAGTTACCCCTGTTGCCAGTGGGACTGCCAGGTATGGGGGTTGGTGCACTACTCCAAGGGGGTTTTCCCCGCTATGGAGCAGGTGTGAAGGAAGGGATCTGAGTGTAGAAATAAGAGTGGGAACCACAATTCTATGAGCGCCTGTTGCCTTAGCCTCATATATCCATAGATCCAGGCTTGGAAGTGCTCCAATAAGTGGACGTGGAACCTGTTGATAACCTCATGAATGGTTGGGTCTGTGCCCCTGAACGCATCTAAGGCAATGGTGTGGATTGTCCACATTGCAATGGGTTTCATTAGGGAATGGAGGGTAGATGGGATTGGTGACTCAATCTGGAGCACAAGGAGGCTCTTTGATATAAAAAAGTTCCTGCTCGTTTTGGATCTTAAGCAGGCGCGTGACTTCCATATGGCTTTGGATGGGGGGCATTTTTTAGGCGGTGATGTATGGAGCCCTCCCCTCCACATACTGCGCAGGTTGTGTGGAGGGAATTGGAGTGGTCCACCATCCTATAGGTCCTTCTCAGTCAGCGCCAGGCGTTGGATCTTATTCTCAGCTGTAGGAGTGGGTGGTGCATCATTTTCCACACTGCCTTCTGTGTGGTTAAGTCATAAGGAATGTCCAACACATCTAGGTATTTGATTCTAGCAATGTTTGGGGTTGTAGCAAGCATGTCTCTCTGGGGGTAGTTTTCTGGATTTCTTAATTTAAAGTGGGGGCTGGGTCATCCCCTTCCCTGCACAGTGCCTGTGTTCTCTATGGTCCATCAAATGCAGTGGATGGTTTGGAGGATGCTTTTGAAGTGAGGGGAGGTTTCATGCGGACCCATTGCAGTAGGGTGTTTAGCAAGGTATGATAGTAGTCTGGGTGGGCTATGTGGGTTGGTTAATTTGAGCGCCTGTGCGAAGTTAGTCCTCGCTGCCCTGGACCAGTGTTGTTGTGGGAGGTCTGGGGCAAGGACTTCCTTTATCCAGGTTCCCAGGATGCGGTTGGCGTGGCTCTCAAAATCTATTAGTCCCATGCCTCCACTTGATCATGGGCCAAAGAGTGTTTCCATCCATATGGGAGGGTGGGAGATGGGCCATAGCCAGCCCTGGATGAGCGCGCGGATTGAAGTTATGAAGGTAGGTGAGAAGGCGATCGCGTGGGCAGGGTACCATAGTATTGGGAGGATGAGTGAGTTAGCAACTGTTACTCGCCCCATTAATTCTGGGGATCTTTTCTCGAGGGAGGCGACGCGGGTGGATAAAAGTTGTAGCAAGTTTCTTTCCATTGTCTCATTGGCATATCCCCCTGTTTCCAGCCATATCCCAAGGTGGCGGACAGGAGTGGTGGTGGGAGGTGATGCAAAGGGTAAGATGAGTGGGTTTTTCCTTTGTATGGGGGTATGAGGTTCTGGTGTTGTAGCCTAGTTGTTAGTGTACTTGCCTAAGAGAATGATTTCTGTTTTCCTTTTGTTGAGCGATGCGTTGCTCACCATGGTATTCCTCTAGGGTGCGTTCCAGCTGTTGGGCATCATCATTGTTAGCTATACCTGCCACGCAGTCATCCGCAAAGGTCAGTATCTTGACTGTTGGCTGTCCTTGTGCTTTTATGCCCATGAGGCGTGAGTCAGTTACGCAAAGAGTGGGTCAAAACTGAAATTATACAGCAGTGGACTGAGGGGGTCCCCTTGTTTGAGCCCTCTGTGTGGTGTGATCTTGTTAGTTAGGAAGCCAGGGCCGCATACAGCCATGGTTGCAGATTCTGTGAGGAGCATCGCCCAGTTTATGAATCTGGGTGGGAGTTTGAAAGCGTGTAGACATTCCTTTAGGTATGGCCAGCTAACGCGGTCATATGCCTTTTCCTGGTCTAAGAAGACTAGGGCTCCAGTTGCTTTGGACTGACATATGTTTGCAACAGGGTGTATGTTGTTCCAGATTGAGCGCCCTGGTATAAACCCAAACTGGTTGGGTGACAGGACGTCAGAGGCAATTGCGCCTAATCTGGGCTGCTAAAATTTTTGTTAGAATTTTTGTGTCAGTATTAGATAGTGCGATTGGACGCCAGTTGGCCAAGTCCAATTTGTCACCCTTTTTATATAAGGTTATGACATATGATTCATGGCCACCAGGTAGGAGGCGTGTTTCCAGTAAGCACTGGTTCATAGACGCCAATAGGAGGGGGGCAATTTGTTGAAAATATTTTTTGTAAAATTTGTAGGGTATCCCATCAGGCCCTGGGCATTTCCTACGTGGTGCACCGCGGATTGTATCCCAAAGCTCCTCCCATGTAATTAGGTTTAGAATATTGTAATTTGGCGGTGTGCTTTGTATCCTGGCGTTTTGTATAAATTTTTTTTGATTTTTTGTGGGTCTGTCAGTGTATCGTGGTATAATTTGGTGTAATAATGGTGTACTTCCGCCTTGACCTCCTCAGGGTCAGTTGCCACGGTGCTGTCGGTCTTGCAGACCTGTGTGCATGTGGGCTGGTTGCTGTGGGAGTGGAATTGGTGGAAGAAATATGTCAAAGCAGGTTTCGCCTTCCTTTATGAACTTACCTTTGTTTGATACTTTGATTCTGTGTTGGTGTTCAAAGATGAGGGTGTTTAGTTGGGCGGATATTTCCGCCCATTTGCATCCCCAGTTGGGGCTATAGCCAGATCTTGGGGTATTTAGCTCAAGGTGGTCCAGTTCCGCCAAGGTACACTTGATTGTGGCTGTGTTGGTGGTGTACTTATGTGATGTGATGTCAGGTTTTGTTGATTAGTTCCTTTTTTAAAATTTGCCCATGTTATAATGGGATCTGAGGTGAATGGGGCTGTGAATTCTGGGTTCATAGCCTTGTGTTTGACCCAGTCAGATATTTTGGGTAATTTTATGTTTTCTGGGTGAAGCTTTCTCCAAGGCAACACCTGTGCGTGGGTTCAGGTTGGCAATAGCTGCACCGTAACAAGTTGGTGGTCAGAGAAATTGACTTTTTTTGTTGTAAATTTGGAAAATCTTGATCATTGGGATTGTGGGATGAGGATGTGATTGATGCGGCTCATTGATATGAGCGCTCCCTCACATATGTTGGGCCATGTCATGTGGGGAAGGAGTGGTGACTGGGTGGAGGCATCCTGTAGGCCAAGGGATGCCTTCATTGTGCGGAATTTGATGTGCCCCAGTGGGTATCCCCTGGGGTTAGGCCATCAGTCCATGTTGGGGTTATCCCAGTAGTTAAAGTCGCCCAACAGGATAGTATCTGGTGGGAGGGTGAGAGTTGGAACAGTTTTGAGAAATTGTTTTCTCTTGTTTGTGGTGCATGGTGCATAGATGCATGCTATCAAGATTGTTTCTTCTTGGCATGTGATTGTTGCTACCAAGACACAACCGTGAAGGTATGAAGATGAATTTGTAATTTTAAATTTTTTGTTATTTTGGATGATCACCCCACAGTGGGACGTCCATACTGATTGTGATGGTGAGACCCTGGCTGACCAGGATCCTTCTTCCCCTTGTAAACAGTGGGTTTCTTGGATGGCCAAGATGTCTACAAGGGGTTTTTGCAGAAAATCCAGCTTTTTGGCTTGGGACGTTTGAGCCCTGGCTCCCGTGATGTTTAGCATCCCTATTGACACTGAGGTGCCCGCGGCGCCTCAGGAGCAGTTGGGAGGACCCTCTGGCCCTATCCCACCATGGCTCATTTTGGCCATGCTCCACATCTGTACTCCAACTCTTTCAGTGATATTGTCAGTTCCCTTGATCTGACCCAATTTTTCACAGGAATTGCAGTTTTTTGGATTTGTGTTATCTTTTCCCGCACATGTCTCATGATGGTTCAATGCGGGGTGCTGATTGGTTCTGTAATTTTGGGGTTCAAATTTGGAGAATTGTGCACCACATTTTCGTCCATATCACAGCTGAATTGTTCCTCAATGTGTGCATGATTGATGTCGCTTGGTGACTCAGTCAAGTTGCTGTGAAAGTTTTCAACCTGGGCATATTGTTCTGATTGGTTGGCTTGGTGTATATCCAAAATGTCCTCCCAGATTTTTCTGGGGTCAATGGATGATTCCGCGTGCACCACCGCTTTGGCCGCTGCCCTCTTGTGGGCTTTTTGTGCTGCTTTGCGTTGTTTGTTTGTAACTGTGTCCATGATGGAGTAAAGTCCATATTCACCCCAGCAGAATGGGTGGTGACCGTCAGTCATTCTGGCGAAGTTTTTTTACTTTTGTCCATGACTTCCTCACAGTAGTCTGCTTCCATTAAGCCCTCCTTCACGGGGCATGCGTGTTCCTTGTGTCCCAATGAACTGCAGTGGCTGCATATAGGCGGTGCATGTTCCAGTGTAACTCAGAATGTGGATGACTGTCCCCCATCCACAAAGTGAAACTCTGATATGCGGGAAATCTTGATAAGTCATCTTCCACTTTGGGGAATGGATGAGGCCTTTGCGGAGCTCCTCCTCAATTCCCTTATGAGAAGGGTTGGTAGGGAGTGAGCTGAATGAAATAACAAAATTTTTGCTTTGTTCCATCTGGTGCACGCAGTGTGCACTATTTTTTTGCTTTGGGGAGGGCAATTTTGATGCAGACTTTTGTTGCGGCATCAGCTTCATCGCTGTTTTGAAACTAATATTGATCCAGTCGCAGCCCATGTTGTTGGTGGTGACATATACCACGTGAGGGGAAAGGGAGGGCTGTGCCTCACATGTTTTCTCCCACAGGTTCAGGGACTCATCCCCAAGGAAGAGTCAGAGCCTGTGTTCCACCTTTGAAAGGGGTTGGTTGCATTGGATGTACATGTACTGATCTTGTTTTATAGTAAACATCATAAACCTGGACAGCGTCTGAGTTTGTGGTTTCTTGGCGGATTGGGTTCCTGGTCCCCCTCCAGGGCGTTTCTTGCCCTTGGGTTCACCGTTTAGTGCACCGCTTGATGCAATGCTCGCCCAGGTTGTATTAGATTTAATATTAAAGTCGCTCATCTCTCCTGTGTGATTATCAAAATTGCTGTTCAAATTGAATTGTAGTAACTAAAGTGATTGTTATGGGAAAGAAAAGCCGCTTTTATCGCAATTTTTGTACCTGAAATCCTCCCAATTTTGAGAGTATTTTGCCACCAATGATCCTAAGAAAAGGTTTCAGTCGTAGGCTGAGCTGAGTGGCAAAATAGCTATCGAAATTTTGTGCTGGAATGTGGCCAGGAGATGCCCTAGAGGTATAAATAGTGGTGCCTAGCCTATAACCAATATCTAATAAAAAGCTTGCAATAAAAGTCTTATTTATTTTATCCTTTTCCTGGTATTTATTTAAATACCAATCTTGGAGAAGTGTCAACAAACTGTAAGGATCAAATTTCAAGTTTGTATTGAAGCCTGCCTCATTAGAAGTTCCTGAACCCAAAGCAAAAATTACGCCCAAAATTGCCAGAAGAGTCGAGGCAAATTTATTAGGCCTAGTGAGTTTTTAAATGGTTTAAATCCCATAAACCACAGGCACTATTGAGGATCAACCATTGGAATTTTGGCCTGAACAGATGTGCAGGATAACAATTTCCAAGCGAGCAATCCTCAGATTTTGACAACTGGTGCTCACTCAAAACTGGTTACATTCTCTGAAATAAATTCCCATGACCAACTTCTGGCAGAATTGGCCAGACGAACAAGCAACAACAAGATGGAGACCAGCGATAAGGAAGTCTTGTATTATTTTAATACCAGCCGCCATGGCTCTGAAGTGGGTACCTCCTACTCCCTAGATCTTATCACAGTGGGGGAGCTCATGAAGACACAACCAGCTCGATTGATCTTACATCTTCAAGCATAAAAGCTATGCTGGAAACCCTATATCAGGGTTTTAAAATTAGTACCTCACAAATTGATCCCTCCTTTGGCCTATTCTACTAGCTTAAGGATCAGGCACTCAAGTTGGAGATATATATGAAGTACTGCAACGCTACCATGGCATATCTTGCCAAACGTCTCACTGACATTCAAGCAACTAATGAATTCCTGGTTAACTTTGTTCAACCCTCAATTAAGCATACCCAGCGAATAATTGCTAGACAAAATCTGGAAATCACAGAAATCTACCATGTGCAGGGGGAGAAACAATCTTCCCAAAATGCCCTACTGGACAAGCTAATTTCCAGTTTTGCTGAAGTCTGAAAGGCAATTGTTGACAATATGGGACTTGCCAATGAAGCTCATGGGAGATTAAGCACCCTTGAGGAGCTTCTGAACAGAGGAGTCCCAAAAATAGCCACAGAAGTTCTGTCCCACCATGGGTTATCACAAGAATGGGTACAAATTATGAATAACCGCTGTCAAAAGCTGGAAAGCCATTCAGATTACCTATTGTCTCAATCAGAACGACTTACCATACATGCTACTTTCAGGCCAAAGAAATCATCTGGAGTTATGTGTAAAAGTTGATGACTTTGAAGAGTATGTTCAGGCCGAGCTGGAAGTACCAACAAAAAACTTCGAGGACCTTGCAGCAAAGCCAGCCATCCCAAATAGGGATGAAGAAGATGCCCATATCAAAGAGGATTTTTCTAAACTTTGGACTGTGGTGTCAAGGTTACAGGCCAGAAATATTGAAATTACTCAGTAAAATTGGGAACTCAGAATGCAGCTATCAACTGCAAATTCCTGAGGAGACAATATGAACAAAGATATAAAAAGCTTAACAACCAATCAAGCTTTATTCAAAGAGGAGTATAACAACCTTAAGAAAGAATTTGAATCCCTTAAACAGCAAGGCTGCCAATGCTCGCCCAACTTTGACAAAAAAGAAATAGTAAAAAGCACCGCTTATCCAGCCAAAAAACAGCCTGGGAAAGTAACTAAGGGCTAAATTCATATGCCAGAATCCAGTAGTTTGGAGCAATATCATGAAATCGAATCATCAGATGTTGACACCAATGCAGAAACTGATATTTTGAACATCCATTCTATGCCTAGAGTACTAGCATCAATCCTGACTCTGGATACTTTTCAATGGGAAAGAGGGCCAATTATGGGCGATGATACATCAAGACGCTCAAGAAGAAGTACAACCCCTATGCCCAAAATAGGGCGAGATGACCTCAAACCACTGAGTTTACCAAAGTTCAATAAGGATGGAAAGGTTCACTCTTTTCTCAAATTATTTGAAAAAGCAATGAGAGGAGCATCAGATCATGCAAAAGGATCAGCACTGATTAACTCACTTGATGCCCATAGCTGTGACCTCATTATGCCCTATTTGGGCGACGATTGGTCATACATGAGTGCCAAAATTGCTATAACAAAACAGTTTGGAGGGCCTGAGAAACTAGAAACCCAAAAAAGAGAGCTTCTTAATATCAAATTCAAACATAATGAGACTTTTAAGGACTTTGCGGATAGATTCTTCCATGAGGCACAAGTTCTATAAGGTGCAATGCAATAGACAAATTTGATGCCAAGATTGTAATGGAGCACGCAATTATGCCCTTCTGTGAACTGCACAATGTTATGCTGCCTGCCCTCAATGGAAGCTTGGAGATCCAAGAGCTTACCAATTATCTGAGAAGCTGTTCCTGTAATTTCAATACTCCTAATCGGGCCAAAGATCAGCAAAAATCTCGATTTTTGGGCCCAAAAAGCAACATGATGTCTAATCAGGGGGAAAATTTCCAATATATGAACAAAAATTTGAGCAAAAGCAGCAAACAGGGCTGAATACTTGCCATATTTGTGCTAACAAGGGCATTTCGCTAGACAATGCTTCAGACGGACTAACAAAAAGCATGGGGTCAATTTTGCTTTAGAAATCAACAGTGACAATGAGATGGGAAAAGAGCAGGTGGAGTAGAGGCGAAATGCTCTAACTCCACCGATTTTCAAACTGTTCCACCTGATCCTGATGAGCTCTTTAGGGCCAAAGATGTTGCTGAAAATAATCTCCATCATATTGTGGCTAATGATGTCATGATGGTCACTACCCAAGCCGCATCAAAAGCAACTAAACCCTTAAAAATTACCAAGGAAGCCTGAACTGAAGTATCAAAATTCTACGCAAAGCAGATTATCGACCAGGGTTTAGACCTCCAACCCAGATGTTCGACCAACCTGCCTAAACTTAACAACGTTCAAGTAGCTATTCCCATGAAGACCTTAGCAGATAACTTCCCAGGTATTTGCTCAAGTCTGAAATTGCACCTGGAATCAGGCAGCAATCACAGCATTCACACAATAAATACAACTGAAAGCTACTCTGAATGTACTTATGTGGACATAGTGGTAAACAAGGTGTGAGTTCAGGCCATTGTTGATAGTGGTGCTCCTATCAGTATAGTCAGCACAAAATTGGTTAAAAAACTGAAAATTGCGCCTGATGTTGCCCACTGTCAGGAGTATGGAACCACTGGAGCGCAAACAACCAAATCGCTGGGCACCTACAGTACCCTACCACTCTGATTTGGATCCATTGTAGAACAGCACCTGCCATAGTGTTGCCAAATACAAACTATGATAGCCTAATAAGGACTGATTTCCTAAGAAGATATGGAGTTGTTACCAATTATAAGGATGATACTCTCACCATTCTGGTCCAGGCTATTCTACTTTACTACAACCGTCATAAGGTAGTTGAAAAAAGAAACCTAGCCTATTCATAAATCTGGCCTACAAAGATGGAGTTGTCCCTATTGAGTATTCCAAAGCTTGGTCAAAGGTAAAACCACTTCTCACTCAGATTAATGAGTCAAATAGCATTCCACTTTGATCAAATCAGGCCATCACTATACCATCCAGAGAACAAGTAATTGTCCCGATAGGACTAACAATTAATATCCCAGAAGGCCTTTACGGTGAAATATATCAACCATGGTCTAAATCTTGATTTGAACCAAACATTGCCCCTGGTATTTCATTCTGGGCCACGGATAAATACATAACTTATGTGCAAACCTGCAAAATCAGCCCATTTCTATTAGGTGACATCAAACAATCGCCTTTATGCATCTGTTCCCTATCACGGAAATTCACTCATTACATGAGTTTGGAACTTTTGTCAAATTAGGGCTCCCCAATAAGGACCAACTCAGCATACATAATGTTGTCCCTATGGCCGATTTAAGCAACCTGACCAACTCTGAGAAAGGCCAAGCTCAGGAGTTATTCTCTAAATATCGGGAAATATTTGCACAAGATGATTTTAACTTAGGTTCTGCTAATGATGTCACCCACAAAATTGATACTGGAGATCATAAACCTATTCAATTACGCCCAATCAGATGCTCAAATTTATCAGAAGAAGCAGTATCCAAGGAGATTAAGGGACTCCTTGATCGCGGCATGCTAGTCCCTTCAAAAAGTCCATGGGCAGCACCAATTTTAATAGTAAAAAAGAAGGATGGAGGCAACTGAGTAGTCATTGACTATTGGAAGTTAAACAACATCACAAAGAAGGACTTGTACCCACTGCCACAAATGACAATGCCTTTGATAGTCTAGGGGGCGCAAAGTTCTTCTTGACAATGGATCTTATTAGCGGATATTGGCAAATAGATATTCCCAAAGAGGAGTGCGAAAAATGTGCAATCATAACCCAAGAGGGCCTATTCCAGCTGATGAGAATGCCTCAAGGGCTCTGCAACGCCCCAGCTATATTCCAACGGGCAATGGACACAATCCTGGGAGATTTAAAATTGTTATGTGTACTAGTGTACCTTAGTGAAATTAATGTTACCAGCTGCACTTTTGATGATCACTTTGAACACTTAGAGGAGGTTTTCAAAAGGCTAGATGCTGCAAACTTGAAAATCAAGCCCAGAAAATGTTAGTTTTTCAAAGACCAACTGGAATACCTCAGATTTGTGATAGATAAAGCGGGTCTTTGGCCCCAACCCTCTAAGTTGGATACCATCTCCAAAATGAAATAGCCCAAATCCAAGAACAATATTCAAGTATTCCTAGGCATGATTGGGTACTATCACCAATTTATTGCTGACTTTGCACGACTTGGAGAGCCGCACTTCTATTTGCTTAAAGATAAGGTCCCATTCTACTGGACTCCAGCTTGCCAGGATGTGATTGACCAACTCTGATTGGCCCTATTAAGTGCACCTGCTCTTAGATACCCAGACTTTGATTATGAATTTTTTGTCCAAACTGATGCATCCCAAACAGCATTAGGGGCTGTGTTATCCCAAGTTGGAGAAGACGGTGAAGAACATCTATTTGTCTTCGCTAGTTGGCCCTTAAACATTCACAAAAGGAACTACACAGTGACGAAATGAGAATGCTTAGCTGTCATATATGCTTGTAAGCAATTCCGGGTCTACCTTCATGGTACTCATTTCAAAGTTGTTACCAATCATGCTTCTCTAAGATGGTTGAATAACTTAAGAAAACCTGAGGGCTGATTAGCCCACTGGGCATTAAAGCTTCAAGCCTATGCCTACACCATTGAGCATCAAGTGGTCTCAAAACACCAAAACGCCAACTGTCTATCCTGACTACCCACCATTGCAACACTTAGTCAGGCCACCAATGAGTTGTTTATGAAAATGATCACTGGAGAGTATCAGAATGAGCCCAAATCTGTCCAAAAAATACTATCATATCTATGAAAAAATACAACCATTGAAAACATGATGCTTTACAAGATCATTGAAGACAAAAAGTTTATTTTTCCAAGACCATCGGCCAAAACAGACCTAATAATGGCAGCGCATAAGGCCATATGGCATGGCGGATTCAAGAAGATGAGAGAGCATCTGAAGCAATCCTACTACTGGGAGTCAATGCATTTCGACATCCAAGAAATGCTAGAATTCTGTGCAGAGTGCCAAGGTGAAAAACCATTCCAAAAAACACATCTTACCAGCCTGTTTGGCCCAACTTTGCCTGGCATACTGTATCTATCAATGTTTTTGGCCCACTTCCAACAAGTAATATGAAGGCCAAGACATAATCATAGCCATCAATCACTTGAACAAATGGGTCAAGGCCAAGGCCATTTGGGAAGCTGGAGAGGCAAACACCGCCAAGTTTGTACTTGAAAACATCATCCACAAACTCGGATGCCCTCAGGTTATTCTGAATGATATTGGAACCAACTTTACCACCAATGTCCTTGCCAAGCTCAACCAACTAATAGGAGTATGTGGTGTGCTTTCTGCTCCCTATCACCCTGAAACTAATGGGACTTTTTAGCGTGAAAAATGGGATGTTGGTGAACACTATTTAGAAATTAACCTCAGCCAAACCATCTGAATGGAGTACATATCTAAGTTTGGCAGTCTTTGCCTACAATATCTCCTACCATTCATCAACCAGGATATCTCCAATCCAAGTATTATACAGTAGACACATGGCCCTACCAACACTGCTATATTCAGCCCTAGAGGATCCTGGTGAAAACACTTACCCTCAGTATGTTGAGAAACTTGCGGATGCCTTAATCAAACTACAAAATTAATCCTTTGACAACAGTTTCACTGAGAAAAAGGCCTGACATCAAAAGGACTTAGAAAATTGCTACCCACTGGCCAAATTTGATGTTAACAACAAATTTTCTATTTTGCAATACCTACGGATCAGGCTGAATGCAAAAGTTAGATCTCATCTGGGTCAGGCCATTTAAAGTGATTGAGAAAAAGTCTAAGTTTTTATACACCATTAAGGATATTAGGACCAGCCATATATACAACTGAGTCCATGCAAAATTCCTAAGAAGGTTTAATAAGCGGGCCAAATAAGAAAAGAAAAAGTTGAAAAAAATAAAAACATAAAAAACAAAAAATACAAAACCAAAAACCCAAAACCCAAAAAACAGAAAACAGAAAATACTTATAGTTTTATTCTAATTAATATTTTAGCTCACAATTGAGGTTGGGGAGGGGATCCAACTTCAGACTCAATGGGCATTTGGGCCATCATTCTTCAGACTCATCAGACATTCTGGCCAAAGTTATCAAATAGAAACCAAATCCATTCTCGTTGGGCATTTGGGCCAATAAGAAAAGACCAACATAGGCTAATTGGGAATCTTAGGGATTATGTTCAAGTCAAGAGAGAAAATTTCAGATTCTGGTGGTTGACTCAAAAATAAACCTTCAATAACCATCAGATCAGGCCAATTATCCTCTCAACTCTCAAGCTAATGCCTATTGCTATCATGAAATTCAGGCTGATTATCTCAATGACAATTCAATCAAGTATTTTATCAGGTGCTCAGCATAAATACGCTCACATATTATGGCCAAATATGATGCATCAAATCTTGGCAATTGGGCCCAATTATCAAAACACAATCAACTCAATCATGTACAAAATAATTTGGGGATGACCTGAAGTTAACATCTGAAAATCCCATGAACTTCAGACAAATGAAAAAATATAATCAATTTTCCACCTAAGGGTTAAATTTGTATGTCAATGCACGCAATTGGCATGATAGCACTTGCTTGGACCATCCAAAAGGAATTACTTAGTGCTATTGAGAAAGAGGCCTGCCAACAGCCCAATTAGGGGTGCATCATTTACTTCAATTTAAGCCAAAATTTCACAGAAGGTGTGTTTTGTCAGCAGTATGATGAAACTGAAATCCTGAAGACCTTAGGACATTTATGCATGCTTTTATCGCAATTTTTGTACCTGAAATCCTCCCTTTTTGAGAGTATTTTGCCACCAATGAACCTAAGAAAAGGTTTCAGTCATAGGCTGAGCTGAGTGGCAAAATAGCTATTGAAATTTTGTGCTGGAATGTGGCTAGGAGATGCCTTAGAGGTATAAATACAGGTGCCTGGACTAATGACCATTATCTAATAAATATCTTGCAATAAAAGTCTTAATTATTTTATCCTTTTTCTGGTTTTTATTTAAGTCCCAACCTTGGAGAAGTGTGACAAACTGGAAGGATCAAATTTCCAGTTTGTATTAAAGCCTGCCTCATTAGAAGTTCCCAAACCTAAAGCAAAAATTATTCCCAAAATTGGCTAGAAGAGTCAAGGAGAATTTAGTAGTCCTAGTGAGTTTTTAAATGGTCCAAATCCCATAAACCACAGGCACTATTGAGGATCAACCATTGGAATTTTGGCCTGAACAGATGTGCAGGATAACAATTTCCAAGCGAGCAATCCTTGGATTTTGACAGATATTAAGCTTGTTTGTTTTGGAATAGAACTATATTTATGCTTCAATAAAAAAGCCTTTATATAGGCTTAAGTTTAACAACTCTAAATATAAAAGGTAGCATAAGGCTTTTAACATTTTTATTAAATTTTGATATAGGTTTATTGGTTAAAGGCTTTAAGATGATGTTACTGGTTTCTATCTAGCTTAGTAATTACTGTTCTTATAAGTAGACTCTTTATAAATAAGGTATTTGGAAATAACATCGATGAATCCCCCCTTGGGTTGGGACCATCTAGTACTAAAAAAAAAGGTATTTGGAAATATATTGCTTTTGGCCAATCTAATATATAATCATATGTTGTAAAGATATAGAATTTAGATATTGATTTTGTGCAAGATTTATTGTAGTTTAGTTCACCTAGCATATAATTTTATCAAGCTGTAAATCATTTTTAAGAATTTGATGAATATTGATTATTGATGTATCATTGCGTAAAGCAGGTATCTTTTTAAATGTGAGAATACATAGATTAAAAAAATTTGTTTTATACACTGTAATCAGGAATTTACAAATGGTAACATTAACCAAAAACTGAAGAAATAGTTATTTTATACTTAAGCATCAAATACCAAAGTATCAAGTATCTTTATGTACTAACACTATTAAGGTTGAGAAATCTTTATAGCAAAGTATCAAAATAAATGAAAATTTCTTGAAAATGGTTTTGTTGTAATGCACGTTCTTTTAAAGTAGAATATATAATTTTGTTACAAAATTACAGAAGAAAAGTTTCACTATAACTGCACATAAGTCAAAGCTTCATGCTCTTGCACTGTTATGGAACTTCCAATATTACTAGTCTATCAGGGATATTACCTTAGTCTACCTTTAATCCCGTTTGTTCATTCTTATCTAATTCTCTTTTTTACCCCCCCCCCCAAAAAAAAATCTTTTCCTTCAAGTATGTTTATAATGATCAGGTATAAATACTGACCTTGATTCTCAGTAAAGTATCAAAAATCTCCTCTACTTTCATTAACCCATTTTGTTTTATTGGGAATTATCCCCTCGCCACCATCTAGGATGTCTTAGCCAAATGCTCTACTGTGAACAACTACCAATGAAAATCTGTATATTCAATAATCCTGAAATTTGAAGTGTCATTCAGACCTCATGTTGAAATGAATCTAGGATTCCTGAGCCTTTATGCCAATGTGGTTATTCTTTTAGGTATAACACCCCAGAACCTATGAACACTCCTCCAGCTTACCAAGTTACCACTATCTACTTCATGAGAACCTGTGCAAAAAAATCTTAAAAAATCGACCATGACCTCATAAAGGAATGGTTAGAAATTTATAATCCTTGGGTCAATTATGGAGCTAGCTTCTAGCAACATTTGTGAGAAGTAACCATCATGCTTATCAGACTCACCTGAAAATGTCACAGCGCTAACCTGCCCTTCAAATTCTGGAGAGAATGACAAGCCCATTCCAAGGAAAATTCTTATACTTATCGTATCAACTCTGAGAGAAATTATGCCAACTTCACCCATAGAATTTCTCCAGTATCAGAAAATTTCTTACTAAGTTTTAGGATCTCGTGAGACTCTGGAACCAGGCAGACTATCAACGTTGTGAGGAAGTCAACCATCAGCTCCTTGGCTGTCTCCTCAACGCTTTCAAAAATCCTTATCCTGATGGCATATTGCTGGCTCATCCAACTTGCGTGGATCAGGCTATTGCTGTTTGTCAAAACTATGTGGAAATTGTAAGCTGAAGCCATGACAATACCAGGACTTTCTCTCCAGTGAACCCTGACCCTTTGAACTTTGACACCTATGACACAGAGAATTTATAAACTTACCAATATCAATCCACCCTCAGAGATGAACTAGAAATTTAATGTCCTCACCAAGCAAGTTCAGCAGTTGATTATGTTGGTCCAAGGCCAACGCCCTTAGACAATCTCTATTGCTTTAATTGTAACTATTCAGGGCACCATTTCTGCTAATGTTAAGCCCCATGTCAAAAAATGTTAATTTACCCATCTAAGCGACCAAAGCCCTTGCTGGGGAAGTCAGCAGCCTTGAGCCACTCAACCATAATTGAAGCCAGCCAACTTGCCTCCCATGGTTTGTCAGTCCAAACTTATGTTCAAATGCCAGTTTGGCCCATGATTGAAGATCTTTTAACTCAGAAAAATGATGCACCAAAGTTTAATATATATATTGATGCCCAGTGGATGAACCCTAATTAACCTTACTCTTGAAGGCATACGCTGCCAAGAAATGAAGAATCAAAGAAACCTTGAACCTTACCCCAACACCTAAATTTCTGAAGAAGATTAATATTGATGCTCTGTTGAACAAAGAAACCCTAAAAAGCCTAAACACCAAGGAATACCCATGGCTGATTATGATGAAGATCCCCATGTCTAATAAAATGATTAAGAGTTATTTTTACCTAATTTTTACCAAACATAGAAGTGACTTAAATGAGAAATTTTAACCCCAAACCAACACCATTCAAAAACAAATTTCAGGGTTCCTTTTGCTCAACTACAATCTAGCAAGCCAGTTCAGAAGTATCTACCCCACAATATCCATCAAGCTTCCTCAGCATTCAGCTACTACCCAAAAAGTTGTCTCTTATCAACCTGAAGGAATTTCTGCTGTCAAAATCATAAAGAATAACATTATTCTTATGTCTCCTGATAAACTATGAAAATTGAGCCCTGCCTTATGCCAAGGTTTACATCAAAACATTGGCCTTACTCAGCTATATTATATCACCCAAAAACTAAAACTTTTTTACTAACCACTGAGCACCCCACACCCAAAATCCCTCTTTGGATACAACTTCCCATTTATTTTGAATTTTGAGTCTTCTGCCAATATTATCACTATGAAATTTCTTGACATTGGTTAAAAAATACTCATAAGTGACCGCAATTTATTGATGGCTGGCAGTTTTAACAATCCTGCTGTGGCCAAGTTCTTGACTTAACTGTTGGATTTACAGAAAAGTACAATAAAATGATGCAATAATCTTCAACCATGAGTATCTCCTATTTCATTGTTGCATTTTGAGCTTAAGTATTCAGAATACTTGTGAAAATAAAAACAATTAGTGGCACATCCAAACCAAGTTAGGAAGCAAACCACTTTCAATGCACTACAACATCACCTCTGTGGCCCAAGACCACCTATCTTACTAAATTTATCTCCTATCTGTGCACCAAAGTTCTTTAAATAATTCAAAATCAGATTGTTTTAGGAACAATAAAAAGATGAACTACCTCAAAAAGTCAAGAACTATGAAGACAATATCAAACCTGATAAAGACAATGTTTCTTTATTTAATTTGGGACACCACCATATTGATGTTGGGGACACCAAACCAATTTCCTGAAATATTATTAACTACTTCAAGCCTGGTAACGCTTCATCAAAGCTGAAATTTATAAGGGCTGACTAGTGGCCTATTTACCCTTCTTAATCTTCATGGGTGTTCCCAGGGTCATGATGCCCAAGAAGAATGGAAGTCTCCAAATGTAAATTGATTATAACCTGCTAAACAAGGTTATGAAGAAGAACGCATACCCACTGCCCCTAATTTCCAACCTCTTCAGTGCTAAGGGGAGCAAAATTGCTCACCAAAATTAGCCTCATTTCTGGTTACTACCAATTAGACATGGATGGATATTCAATTAAGAAAACTGCATTCATTACCAAATATGATAAACTTGAGTACAACAAATGCATCTTTTGCTTACCAGAGCACCTCAAACCTTCAGTACAATTTCTATAATTCTGAAGAAGTTAATGACTTGAGCACCCCTTTTAATCTTTCCAAATTTTGAAGGCAAATTTAAATTTTTACTGATTTATGTGATATTACCCTCAAAGCAGTCCAAACTCAATTTTGACATGTAAAATATCTGCTAATCAGATAAATCAAGTAATTTAGCCCTATTAAAATAAACTATGCATTTATAAAAAGGAAATACTTGCCATCATCTACTCTCTCCAAAAATTATGATGTTATATACTGGATCAAAATTTCACTATCTATATTGAGTTTTCATCATATGATTTTTGTTCAACAATATAATTCTCAATGGCTGATGCATATGATGGTGTTACATGTTATTGGAATTCAACATGAAGTTTATACACCTCCTTGGAAAACTGGATGCCATAGTTGATGGACTTTCTTATAACCCTCCTGTTACTAAACAATTCCCAGCTTGCCATATGGAGTTAATTGATCTGGAACCTGAGTTGGTACAAATCCAACAGTTTCTCAAGACTCTAAAAGTTTCTGAAGGATTGTCCAATGAGTGACAATTTAAAACCAAATTCACTAATTTTAGTCAATAAAGATCAACTATACATATGGGCCAAGAAACCACTCTTCAAATAGTTTCAAAAATTTATGTACAAAATGCCTCACAGAAGTCCATGACAATGCTGGACAATTTGGAAAGCAAGCAATATGGGAAAAATTATTTTCTACCTATTGGTGGCTGAATGCCTATGCTGAGATCTGTAACTATGTTGCCACCATCCACATCTGTCAAGTCTTTAGCAATCAGCCCATCCTGCAGAAACCTCTTAACCTTATAATCACTTCAAACCCCATTTGAAATCTAGGGATTCAATTTAATAGGGCCCTTCTCAGTAATCAGTCAAGGCTGAAAATACCTTTTAATTATCACCAAATACTTCACCAGATGTCCTCTAGCTGAGGCAGTTTTCAAAGCTGACACTCTTACCACTTTTCAGTTTATTTATAAAGAAATTATTACCATCTTTAGACCCCCATACATTAACTCATTAGAGAAGAGCTTGCACTCTAACAACAAGCTGGTTGTCAAACCAGTTGCTTATTCTAAATGAAAACTCAAAGACCACCTCCTATAATCCATGGTGCAACAGATTAACTGAACATATCAATCAAATTTTTGTACATGCTCTGGAGAAAGTTCTATGGACAATCTCAAAAAATGGGTTGATTGATTACCTACCATCCTATGGGCCTACCAAACTGGAATCGCTTATACTTGACACACTCTTTACAAACTTCTACTTGGATAAAAATACTAGCCTAATCCTACTATTCAACTCTTACTAAAATTAGTTTTCAATGACCTGATTTGAACTATCACCTAATAAATCTCTCAGTGTTGTTCCAATCAAATGAGATTTATATGATGAGCAGCTCAAAATCCTCTAGAATTTTACTGTTGGAGATTTAGCTTTGATTTCTGAAATGAGTTACTTAACTCTAAGTCCTAAAAAACTCAACCCTACTTCAAAGGACCATTCTGAGTTTCCAAAGTCCTACCCTATGGGAACTACAACTTGGAAACCCTCAATGGAGTCCAATATCAGCCCATTATAAATGAGAATTGCCTCAAGTTATATCAGTATAAAAAATGAATAGGGGGAGTGCTATGAAACTGCTAAGATTACCAATCTATTAGGGATATTCCCTCCCTGGTTTTACCCTTCAATCTCATTTATTTATTTTTATCTGATTTTCCTTTGATACCCCCAAAATCCCTTTCCCTTTAAATATTTTTATATTTATCAGATATAAAAGCCTGCCATTGATGTTAAATAAAGTATTAAAATTCTCCTTTACCTTCATTACACCATTTTTGTTTATTGGGATTTATCCCCGCCCCACCATTTAGGATTTTGGGCCAAATGCCCTTTGTGCTTATCTACCGCAACCCGTATAGCCGATGATCCTGAAATCTGAGATTGAGATTTCACCCAAACCTCAGGTTATGAATCCAGGATTCCCGAGGCTTCATGACAGCACCATTTTGTGGGATTTAATAAATTTGGTGGCGGAGATTGGTCTATGAAGTAATACGTCATCTGCTCTAGAATTGCTAAGGCCTGATGCTCTAGGCTCCTAAGCTAATCCTTTCGCCACCATACCTTGTAAGTATTGTATGGATTTACTTTCTTTTTAAGTTTTCGTCTGGATTTTCTTTATGTTCTGCGCCATATATCAATTCTTTTATAGCTTTTTCGATTTATTCTAATATATTTTCGTTAGTTTTTTACCGCATTTTTCCATCTATACTTTACATGTATATTTAGCCAGTGTTTTTATTTTTTCTGTAAAATTTAAAAGCCGTTCTTTGCGGATCATAAAATGGGCTCTTCACATGTCTAAATTACTCTGCTTCATTTTTTAGTTCATCTTATCTTTGAAAGCAGTTATACTTTTAATCTTTAGGCTTGCTTTAAACGTTTTGGTGAAGTCAAATCTCGCCTTTATTGCGACTTATACTTTTTTCCTGTATTTATTTGACAAACCTATCTTTAATAAAGAAGTTACTTGAACTTCAGAAGAGCTTTGCTAGTTAGTAATATGTATCTTTGTTCTTAAATACAACGGAGTTCATCTAAACATATTTGTGAACTTTTATTTTTGACTACTGTTTCGTCAATAACATTTTAATAAAGTAGAACATTACTTGCTCTTTTACCACTTTGGTTTTTAATAAAAATGTGTTTAAAGAATTACAATTAAGGAGGAGACAGTAAATTTACAGCAGCTTTGCTAAACTGGATCTGAAGAAATAGAATGTTGGCGGCGCTTGAGGCACCACCAAATTAGCCTTCATTGGTGGCGGAAACATGACAGGGGCTATTGTTGGTGGATTGTTGAATAAAAATTTCCCACCTGCAAACATCTCTATTTCAGAACCATATGAACCTCGCCGAGTAGAATTACATGAGCTGTTTAAGGGCGTGAAAATTAGTGAATTTAATCACGAAGCTGCGAGAGCAGCTGATGCCGTTGTCTTAGCAGTCAAACCCACCGTGGCCAGAGCGGTGTTGACAGAAGAACAAATGAGTAAAGTGCTCAAGAACGATGTTTCGCTGTTGATTTCCATTGCCGCTGGCGTTCGTATTTCAACATTCCAAAAGTGGCTCTCTTCTAGTCGTATCTCGCTGGTGCGATGTATGCCTAATACTCCCTCCCTCCTCGGCCTAGGTGCAATTGGTATATATGCTTCAGAGAAGACGCCCAAGCACCATCGAGATCTATCTGAAGTGATTTTGAGCGCCGTTTCTGCTCCAGGCGGTGGTCTCGTGTGGGTTGACCGTGAAGAGCTTTTGGACGCGGTCACCGCCGTCTCTGGTTCTGGACCAGCTTATCACTTCTACCTTACCGAGCTAATTGAACAGGAAGGGATCCGGTTGGGTCTTGACAAGTTGACGGCAAGAAAACTTGCCATCTTTACTGCCTTTGGCTCAGCCACCATGATGGTGAACCAGTGTCTTGAGTCCCCTGAAAATCCAAACGCCATCTTGGTGGATCCCGAGCAACTTAGGAAACGCGTTACGTCCCCTAACGGTACTACCAATGCTGCAATTCTATCTCTGCAGAAAGACGGGCTTGCTACTCTGGTGCGCAACGCTTTGGAAGCATGCAACTCTAGAGCCCGAGATATCGGTGACGAACTTGAGGGGCAATAGCCGCATCAGCTTTTATAATTGCCAAGTTCATACTATTCTTTGGCCATCAATTTAATTTGCTTTAATTTATGAGCTCTTTTTAAAATTCCAGCTTTACAAAAGCTTACTTTACTACAGTTTTTTAAAATATATATGACAATAAAACTTTTAACGGCTATCACTTCGTCACTTGCATTTTTCTGTACACCCAAAATTTAACTTTATACTTGACATTCAATTTTTTCTTTCTGGTACAGTTTAGTCTTGAAAATTCTAAACGAGCGTAGGCAATTTAATTTCGTACTCTAACAACCAATCTGAAGTGAGCTGATAGATTTCTAGGCAATCATTTAAAATTGAAGTGGGTGGGCAAAGTCCATGATTGCTATACGTTCATGCCTTTTTTTATATTTTAGTTAAGATAATTTAAGTATTTAGACTGATTCTAAAATCTCAGCCCAAGCAGCCCAATGATGCATTAGGTAAGATTATATACAGGTTCATGGGTTAATGTTAGGGATAACTTCCTATTAGGCTTTCTACCTATGAACAAGTTTTAAAAATGCAGCTAAGGTCACCTTCCGTTTTCAACTTTATCGTGGATGTTAAGTATAAATCTAGCTTATATTTGAGTATAATTAAAAAAATTCTATTTTTTATTATGTGTTGTAAAAAATTAGTTTACTTGATAAAAACAACGGAAATTTAGATATTTAAAGAGAGATAGAAATAATTACAGAAGTTTTCATGGTAGTCTAGCTGCCTCTCAAGTTGAAAGGTGATCGATATAATAAAACTTAACTTTTATTTTTATATTGTCAGTGATGATATAGAGGTAGGTATCTTTTGCTATGGGAGTAAGTGATGACCATAATTAAAAATATAATGTGTTATAATAAAAAATTTGGTATTAGTTTATTTCCAAAGAATTATATATCTACTATGAGGTTTTTAAATGAGCTTTTACAATAACTTTATTGATATATCAGCTACATTTATTACTTTACATAGAAACAGGGTAAGAAGGAATTAATGGGCACATAAACATTCAATGAAATTAAGTACTTAATTTGTATAATTTGATTAAGTTCTACCTTTGTGATATGAAACATTGCTATAAAGACTATAAGATATATGATCCTCATATGTACCATTTATCATCATTGTAAACAATCCTACTAAATCTATATAAATTTATCAATTTATGATAGTAAACCGTATGACTAGCAAATTCTTATATCTAATACACAAAAGTAAAGTAAGAGTAATGTGAATTTACTATAAATACCAATCACTTGTTTGACTTGATATTATAGCCTCAAGAGCATCTAAAAAACATTGCACATGCACTATTTTCAAAGTGAAGATATAGAAACTCTTTCTTGCAGCTTAGCGTCATATTTTATATAACTTTAAATTTAGTGATAATGTTATGAATGTTGATCAATATAGACAACTTTACAAAGAAAGCTACCAAAATCTGGCTTTTAGCTTTTAGACAAGTAAATGAGTCCTTTTTTAAAAGTGTTGAGGTGGAAGAACCTAAGAAATAATAACAGCTTTATGTAAAAAAGAAAATTAGATATAGAATGTCTTTGTCCAGATTCGAACTGGAGACCTTCTGTGTGTTAGACAGATGTGATAACCAACTACACCACAAAGACTTGAATATATTATTAAATTATCCTATATGAGAAATTATATGAATGGGTTTTAATAAAACAGAAGCAAATAATATTTATACAAATTTCAATTGTGTTGTAGATTTTAAATATATTTACAAACAAGCATAATTTATTGTACCTCAACAAATATCTGAAACTATTATAATTAAGCATATTATTTACTTGTTTTCAAAAAGGTATAAAATTACATCTGTAAATTTTTATCATCACTTATCATGTAAGCTAATATGTTCATTACCAAATCTGATTTTATTTTCAGATATATTTTTAGCCAAAATCAATAAATATCTAATATAAAATATGATATTTATCTTTACCTAATTTACTAAAGATTTTTAAGCAACCTAAAAAAATAAGCTTTCAAGATCTGTTAAGACATATGTTAAAATCTAGGACTAATCCTTAATTGTTAAAGACTGGCTCAACTGATAGTTTACAAAAGTTAACTGCACAGGTTCAGTATATGCACATTTTGTATTACTTGATAGTAATTGATATGTGATTGATAATAGTATGACAACTATTATCCATAGTTGAATAGGTGAGCCCAATATGGTTCAACGCTAGACCTATAATAATCTACTAATTATTTTAACTTAGGGACTTCTTCCCTGTTCCAGCTGAATTTAATCCACTCTCAGGTTCAGAGATTTCTAGCAATTTTTCTCATCACGCTAAATCTGTGGGGATTCACATATGAGGTCTGCTTCTCTTCTAAGGATATCTTATTCTTACTCTTTATACACATAAAAGAGTCCACAATTATTGTATACCACAATAATAATTAACAAAGATAAACAGAACTTATTCCCAAATGGAAGAATCTTTCTTTTTATTAATATGAAATGCTAGGGAATTTAGAGAAGTAATTCAGCATCCAACTCCTTTGGTTAGCACCTCATCTATGAAATGGCAGCTGTTGCCATTTAACTTCCCTATGATATCTCTACCAGTGATGGTATTCTCTGATAGGTTATGGAAACCTCCATTGGATATCCTTGAGACCTGAAATAAAAAGAGCTAGAAAATGTGTCCCTAATATTTCCCACTTGATTACAGCAAACCAACTATATTTGGCAAGCAACCTGCCTAGGTAATGGGACTCTTTACCCATTATAGCAGGTTGCAAACTAACTGATTAGTTTACTAGTTGCAGATAGCATCACTCACCTCATAACTGCTAATTAAATTTCCATCCAATCAGTGTTGAAACCTGACTAATCCCAATTGGTACACCAGATATTTAATCAACAATCAACTATCAGATGCCCCAATTTTGTCAGCAACTCTGCCCAACAATATCTTAAGCACTCACCTGGATTGATCCCAATGGTTCTGAACCTGAAAAATTACCCAATGAATCCCCAAACATTAATAGCCCAAAATTGAGGTCAACCATTATTAGAATTATTTTCTAGTGGGACTTATCCTAGTAATCTAGTGGGTAACCTAGGAAGCTGAGAAGGTGGGCAAAAATACCAATACATCCTCTCTCTTGCCTAGATTTCCAGCAAGAATAAGATAAGGTTAGTAGAATGCTATCTAAGGCCAGGTCAAATACTTCATAGTTTCCAGTGAAGCACAGCTGTTCCACACTCAATGCTGCTCATGACAACCTTTGGCCTGCAGTTCTCTTACTTTCTTCCTTACTGTTGCCTCCTCAGAGTGCAGTCCTCATGACCCACTGCTATGCTGGCCTAGTCATTTTGTTCATGCCAATGCTAGTCCCAGAAAGCCAGTTTCTCCCTGGTCAGAGCATATGAACCTTTGTTATTTTCAAAATCTTAGTTCAGTATCCTTGATTCCTTGATATCCTTCATCATCCTTAGCAGGAGGTTACTACCATCAATTTTTTTCTTGTGGCAAATATATGAATAATTAATCATATTTGCTCTAGTTATTTTTTTCTCATAATAACTATTTTTGCTCATGTCATTATTGTATTTTTCTTTTTTGAAGAGCTTATTTCATAAATTAGAAATTAATTGTGCTAAAATTAAAGTAAATTAGAGCTTGATCTACACCAAAGTGGATAATGTTTACAATTATAAAAAGTCTGACATCCTCTAGTTTGTCCAGCTCATATATCAAATTCATCTAACTCTCAGTACCAGCAATATCTTGACAATCTTTCTGCTAAAGATGCCCAACTCTTCTGATTGATGAGTCATACTGCTCAGAGAAATCTCTTTTATAGTCTCCCGGGACCCATACTCCAAGTCAAGTGCATGTAGGTAGTCCTTCCGCTGAACTATTGGAAACAGTATCTGATCCCAATGAAACCCAAGTAGCCACCATCTCAAACAAATTGCAGCCAATTCTCCCTCTTCCATTGGTTTCCAAATTGTACTTTGACACTTTGCTAGATTTGGCTCCTTTTGCAAATAATCCCATTATAATTATCAAGCCTATTGAAGCAATGCCATCCAATATCAGTCAGTCATTTTGTGCTGGATCCAATTTGCTTCTAGAGTTTCTTTTTTGGCTCAGCCAGTATTATAAACCAGCTGTTCTTTCAACCAAACTAACTATTGGGAATTAAGAGCACATTGAGCTCCTATATGCAGAATTAAGGAATCAAGTAACTGAGGCCCTTGCTGAGGCTCTGAACACTGTTGACCTCTCAAGCATATTAGATAAAGATGTTGCAGCCTATTCTCTTTATTTCACTGGCCAAGTTTTTCGCAGTTAGGCCACAAATCTTCCAGCCTCCCCCAATTTTCATTGCTCTTTCTGCTTCCAATTCCAAGAATCTTGCAGTCATCACCTTATGGATGCTGTTTGCTCTTTACATGACTACCTTGTCTCTGGCGCTTTGCATTGATACCTCACCCTAATGACACTGATTGAAGCCATGATTTGGCAACCTCCTCTCAGCATACTTTGCACCATTCCAGGCCATATGTCCAATGTTCTCAATGAAGCTCTCTGGCAAGCACTCAAGACTGATCTTCCAGCGCTGGTGCCCTATTGTGACTATTTGGGTTATTTTCTGACTGCCTCTTTCTTTTCTATGGCTTTCCTCCCTGATCTAGAGCATTGTGTTTGACAAGTACCAACATTTCAATTTCTCTTCTCCTCATTGATTTCTCTCAGGCTCAGCTTCTGCTCAACAAACTTGGCTTTGAGTAGGTCTAGTCCTTGCTAGCATTCAAAATCAGATAGATTATGACGGTTTGTTGACTCCTACTGTCATACATCCTCCCTCCCCCAAGAGGAGACATAGGCAGAATCATCCCTGAATTGAGGATAAAAAATAAAATATAAAACTCTCTTTTTTCATATTTCATCATATTTTATTATGTTTTTCTTGTTTTTATATGGGATATGACCCTTACTTGGTTCAGAGATCCATCTTTTTAATTATTCCCCCAACTGGTTCCTTAGTATACTCTGACCTACCAGTTTTTATGGTTCAAAGGTCTTGTTTTTGAGGACTTAAGCATTTATTTTGGTTTGGCGGTCCCTTTTAGAACTTAATCAAAAATTTAAGAACATAACCATCTTTAATGGTTCAGCGGTCCTTTGGGAACAATCTCATTAATTTCTTTCTTTTTTTTAGCACTTGGTGGTCCCAAACTCATTATTTTCTTTCTTGGATCCACTGCTTTAAGTACTTCACATGGACCCTGTTCACTATTCTCTCATCAGCAAGGTTCTTGATGGAATATACATTTGTCATCATCTTGGCAATAATCTCAAACAGACATGACTACAGAGCATCCATTTTGTTTCTTCTATCAAAGTCATGTGTATTGCAATAGGCCACCCTATTGCCTACATGGTATTTGTGTAATGCTGGTCAGTTCTTATCACCCATCATCTTGACCTTGATCTTTCTCTTCAAGGTCATGTTGAATTCTTGTGATTTCATTTTGATCAGTATTTTTGATAGTTGGAGTAGGTACTGCTCTGCACTCATCCCCAATGTTGGTTCAATTGCCAATATAGAATTGGCAGTAATGCGGCCTTTCTTTTATAAAACAAATTTGATGAGACGTTTCCAGTCGCCATATGGTGACTAATGTTATATGCAAATGTCACTGAACTGAGGTAGGTTCCCCACATGGAAGTTTTTCCCAGCAACCAGCTTCCTCAGCGTCATGGCCAACGTTCCATTTACTTGTTCTACAAGTCTGTTTATTTATGGCCATTGGGGTACTGACACAATTCCTCAGATCCCCATTGTTTTGTTCAATCTTGAAATTGTAACGGTTGAGACACTCCTCAACTGACATATTGCCTTAGTTTTTGGACTTAAGGTTGATCCAGTCGATTTTGATATGGGGAAACGTTGTCCTAAACAGAATCGAGTTTCTGGATTCTCATTTCAAGATTTTGAGATGGATAAAATTCCATCTGAAACCAATGACCTTGCCACATAAATTTTAACTTATCACCCAGGACTTCTGAAGCTAAAATAATTAGTGAACCAGATGTAGGTTGGCAAAGCTAAATTTATTTATTTAACTGAAGCAAGCTGACCATGGGACAGGCATTACCAAAAGAAAGAAATGAAAGAAAGAAATGACATGAAACCTGAACAGGGTCAACTCCATCAAAGAAAGTTGTTCCATCTCCAGATTGGGATTCAAATTTTTCTGGTTACTTCATGGGTAAAGTTTTTATGTTATTAGACCTACTAACCGCCAATAGCTTCCTTTGGCTAGCACCCTGATTGATGTGCAAAGGGCGGGAATCAAACCCAGAACCTTCAGGTTGGTAGCCGTACACCCTACCAACTCGCCTTCCACCCCCTTGGCAAAGCTAAATTTAAGGTAAGTTGAAGTGCATAAATAAGTGAAGTCAAAATTAGGGTTTCCTCAGTTTTGTCTTTAAGAATTTAAACTAAGAATAAAGGCATTCCCTATAATATATCCAATATTATAAACCATATTTTTTAAAATACACCTACTTATGGAGCTGGAGAGTTCTTTTAGTCAGACAATTGCCTCACTCCACACTCTCACACTGGGCTAGGGTTAGTTACTTGGCACCAGTATTTTTGCAATTATTTTCCATGGGTTTGTTGATAGGTTTGGACAAAACGCACAAATCCAAAGATGGATTTCTAGGTTGATATCCCTACTTTGGTCAATGACTTGGGTGTTCTTACCCAATTCATTTGTGTCATACTGGCGTGAACCTGTGCGTTACAGGGATCACATGTGATATAAAATTTGTTACATTGTTGCTCAATAAGACTTGCAGGCATCCATGGTGGCAAACAACTTATTTAAGGACAAACTGTATGGTACTTGTCATGTCCACTTTCGCCTGGGCCTTCATCTTGATCCATCTGGTCATATAATCAATTGCAAATATAATATATTTGAATCCACCCATGCTCATAGTCAGTGATCCCATCACGTCAATGGACACTGTATGCCAGAAAAATCCAGGATGGACCAGTCAATATATGTTTGTGTTCTTGTGTGATTTATGCAACTGACATCCATGCAGTAAGCAAGATAATTGGCCACATCATAGTTGATAGACTACCAGTAATAGTACTGGCAAATGTGGTCAGCTGTCTTTCTCAAGCCTCCATGCCCAACAACCTTATGTGTGGCTTGAACTATTGCCGCTTGTTCTGACAGTTTCAAAAATAGCATTTGTTTTTCATTGATTGCCTTAAATACTTGTCCATCCTTGGTCTCAGTGTTTTCTATTACTTTTTGAAGCATACCTTGGATTTCTTTTGCTCGTTCCCAATTTATCCATTGACCATTCTCTGAAACAGCTCATCAGCCTGTTGGCGTACCACTTGGACCAGTGGTAACCTTGATAAGCCATCCAAATTTTGATAAGAAGCTCCTGCTTGGTGAACTATCTCAAAATTTGTAATCTTGAAGCTTCAGTGCTCATTGGGCCAGACATCCTTCTGGTTCTTTCAGGTTATGCAGCTGACATAGGGAGGAGTGGTCCATCACCACTTTAAAGTGCATACCATGAATATACACCCAAAACTGCTTACAGGTGTAAATTACTGCAAGGCATTTATGCTCAGTAATGTTGTAATTCCGTTATGCTGCTGACAACGTCTGGCTCACATAAGCTACCAGATGCTCACCCCTGAGTTCATCCACTTGACTCAGGATTGCGCCAATTGCCATTAATGAAGCATTGGTCTGTTTTATAAACTCAAAATTGAATTTAGATACTTCAAAATATTGGAGAATCTATAAGACACTAACATAACTTATCAAAAGTTCTGGAATTCTTCATTCCACACAAATTTGTTATTCAGACCATTCAGAAAATGGAAAAGTGTATTGGAGATTTTTGTAAAATAATTTATGATTCTTTAGTAATATCTGACCATTCCAAGAACACTAGGATATCTTGGACACTTCTTGGGATGGCCATCTGCTCTATAGTTTTAATCTTCTGGGTTTGTAGCTGCAGTTATTAGAGTTGATAATGAGCCCCAGATATTCTGACTTTTTTTGAAAAAGTAGCACTTCCTCAGCTTGATCTTCAGATAAGCCGCAGATAGTCTCAAAGACTTCTTCCAAATGGTACAGATGGTCAGTGAAGGTTCTACTGAACACATTTATGTCATCTAAGTACACCAGGACACAGGACAACTTCAAACTATTTGATATGGCATCCATGGCTCTTTGTAACGTTGCAGGCGCATTGCAAAGACCTTAGGGCATCTGAGTTGGTTGGTACATCCCCTGCATGGTGATGATTGCACACTTCTCTTGGTCTCTAGCTAAAAATCAATTTTCTAATATCCTGAGATTAGATCCATTATAGAAAAATAATTTGATTCTTTCAAACGATCTAATGCATCATCAATTTGTGATAGTGGATACAATTTCTTCTTTTTTAGCACTAGGTGGTCCCAACCTAAAGGGGGATACACCGATCTTACAAATCCTTCTTCATTATCTTGTTCAGCCTCCAATAGTTGATCATTACCCAATTAGAGCTGTCCTTTTTTTGATTATAAAAATCTCTTAAGACTCCTAGTGCAGGAAATTATTGTGGGTTGAAGGCCTGGGGTACTGCCCCCCACCACACTAGGGCTGCGCAAACCTAAGCACCACCAAGTGTGGGCCCAACCGTGATTTGGAGTAGCTCATGCTACCACCTAAACTGGCATATGCCTGCCATGTTTAAGTACTGGGCAGCTCATCTGCACCAACCAGGACAGGCGATATGCCTCTCATCCCCCTTGCAGGGGACAAGACCCAATGACCCCCAGGTTAAAGGCCCCTGATGGGAGAGAAGCTGAAGCCCTCCACTTTATCACCTGCTTTCTTAGTGGAGTTGTGCTCTCCAGCCCCTTTTTGTCCAGGAAGCCTTGGGTCCTTTGGGATCAAATGAAACTTTCTTGCATGATCACTTTTGCCACCAGCTAGCTCATGCAGAAAATACTGGCAGCTAGCCAAGCTTCATATCACCTCAGCAAACTATATCATCTATTGTAGGCAGGTGCACCGAAGTTCAGCCAACTAGGATTTCCCCTCCCTTGATCTGGGGTCTGCAACCATGCAATCACAGCTTATGGGGAGGCCATTTGACAGGCGACATACCTGACTTGTACCCCCATTCCTGCCCATATTTTCCCCTCAGGGAGTGGTAGACACCTGCGAGAACAGGTTGGCACAGTCACCACTACCATCCCGCACTTCTTTCAGGCCACTACAGGACCTGACCAACTTACCTCTCTGGGTTCTGGTGTTAGCTACTCACCCATGTTTCCACAAGATTTCCCCAGTTGTGCCATGCAGAGGCCCCATCTTACCCTAACTAGCTTACCACTGTCCTTCTTTTTCACTATCAGGATAGGGCTCACCCAGGGTCTCAATGACATAACTAGGAGCCCATGCTCCTCTATTTTGCTAATTTTTCTTCCACTACCGCTTCAGCTGCCTTCAACCATCAGATCAGTATCATCCATATTGGAAAATTTTCTATGTTGTCAACTTTATGGATTATGTTCTTTTTACATTCCTAAGTTATGGTCATCCTGGGGAAAGATTTCCAAATACTTTTCAGATAGTTCAAGTACCTCCTCCTGCTGTCTTTCTGTCAAATCAACGAGTTGCTCTTGGTTGATCAATAAATTAATATTTTCAGCAAAACCTTCCAGCAATCCTGTCATGAAGACAGCAAGTTGATTTTAGACCAGACTGCCAGTTTGAGTTCTGAAGCACCCAAATGACAAGTCCAAATGCCAGAGGCACTGCTGCTGAGCGACTAATATGAGAACAGTAAGATTTTTGCCAAAAGGGTGCCCAAAAGCCATAGATGTGTATAGGAACCTAGTGACAAACTAGGCAAACATGACCCTAGGGCCCATAAAATGTTGAAAAAGGTGGTCCAGAAAGGGTGGGTTTAAATTCATAATAAGATTGGTTTTGAAGATTGTGATTTATTAGAGAAGTAAAAGAGAGAAAGCAACTGAAAATTGCCTCAGTTTGATACTACTAATTAAATAGTGGTCGATTTGAGAAAACTTATCAAAACATGGTAATGGGGCCCTCAAATTTTGACCTAACCCAATGAACTTTAGAGGGAGGGGGAAATAAGATCAAACTTAATGGAAATTGACTTCAAAAGAGTCATCAGTGGGCAGAGTCGCTGCCAATTCAGCTTCAAACGCCCAAATTTTATCTTTAGCGTTTTTCTGACAGTGAACATGATGGCGTATCACTTGATGGGCAACGGGAATCTCCCAGGGCCACCTCACATATGGGCGGTCCCAAGAAGTTTTGAAAAGGTTCAGGATACCCAACCTGCCCGCATCCAGTCACTTTGGCGTCTGTTTGGCCAAGCGGGATTCCTTGAGCAAAGATCCTAATATGAGAGGGGGTTTGGAGCTGGAAACAACTTTCAATTATGGCCTGACGCCCTCATCAAAAGTTACTACAGATCTGACATTGAGCATTCTTGACTTAATAGGTACAAGCCTGCCAGGCGTTGTTTCTGAAGTTTCAGAGGCAAATTTCAGAATCAACCACATCACTTCTCAGTGGCTTAATGACACTAGTGAGTGTGACTGAAGATTTGACCCCTGATACTCTATTACCTATATGTAAACCCCGTTGGGCCTCATTGCCATGGGAGTAGGTATTTTGGATATTTCAGAACAAATTTCTTTAATTTGCCATACTAATTTGGCAAAAGAAATTGTGGGAATTGGTGAGGGAATTTTCAGATGGATGGCTTCACTTAACGCTCATCTACCACATGGGCAAGATCGCCCTGCGTGACAAGGGGGACAGCTGCCCTCTTAGATTTTTGGTGGTAGGAAATGGGAATACTGTCCAATCTAGGCAGAGGGGCCACTCCACCAGACTTACACTAACCTTCCCTTTTTTCCAAAGGGGGGCGCCACCACCAGGGAATTGTGTAAGAGCCACATTCTTGTGGGCTTTAGGCAATTTGATTGCCATCAAAGCAGCAATCTTTGAGGGAGGATGAGGAGCTTCCAGATGTGATACATGGAATGCCTTGATCAACTCAGAGCAGTTTGCACAACCACAAGCTCTGACCTAACTGTTCTTGTAGGCTGGATAGCTTTTCCAAGTGACAAGATATTGAACCAATCAAAAAAATTTGCGGAAAGCCAAGATGTCCTCCACTTCAGCCTCCTCCACATCCTTGATCACAATAGGCTCCATATCCAAGGGATTTGCCCCCTTGAATGGGGATAATTGAGATACATGAAAGACTGATGTTGCTTCCAGAGAGGTTACAATTTTAACTGGAAAGCACCATTACCTAAATCTTCCTCCACCAAGTGAGGACCCAAGCATTTGCTTGCAAACTTATGTGAGGGCACCTGCATCCACAAATGGCATGTATTAAACATGACATATGAACTGACCTTGATGTTGTGAGCTAGGAGCCGCCCCAATCTGCAGATCATTTATAGTCACTTATAGCCTTAGTGAGATGCTCCTGAACTAAGGGCTGCGTTGTCCAGATATGTTGGGCATGGTTGACAGCGGCTGGTATCTCTGGGCAAAGGCATGGCCAACTGAGAATGAGGGGTTATACCAAGGTCACTCCATATTGAGAGAATTTAGTGGAGGTATGCGTTACATTATTATATGCAAACTGAGCATGAGGGAGGTCATCAGCTCAGGTATCCTGCATGACTGCAGCATAGCAGCGCAAGTACTGTTCCAGGATTTGATTAACCCGCTTAGTTTGTCCATCAGACTGGGGATGATACACCATGGATTGACAAGGTGTAAATTTCAAGATTTACAAAAGCTCATTCCAGAACTACACTGTAAACTGGGGCCCACGGTTTCTAACAATCTCCTACAGGAGACCAAATGTAGAGAACAAATGAGGCGCAAAAGAGACGGACAGTTTCCTCTGAAGTAATGGTAGAAGATCATGGGATAAATAGGTCAAATTTTGTGAAGAGATCAACCACCACCATTAATTCAGTAAACCCATTAGAAAAGGGAATTTTGACTATAAAATCCACAGAAACCAATGGCCATGGACCCTCAGCATGTTGTAAAGGGTGAAGGAGACCATTCCTTCCTGATTGATCTGACTTGGCCCATGCACAAGTGACACAATAGGAATTCCAGGCCGGTACTTTTTTCAACAAGCCCGCCCAATTATAGGTACACTTGATTAAGTTGATGCATCTCTTGTTACCAGGATGGCTGACTGTGGGGGGAGGGAGTCATGATGAGCCTGAACCACTTCAGCTCTATAAAGAGGAGTGACCCATGGGACCATATAGTACTAAAAAAAAAGAGGAGTGACCCACACATATGACCAAAAATAAATAAGGCCCTATGCCAAGGAATATAGAGAATGTTTTTTAGCTGGGAGGGAAAATTGTTCCAGAAGATCCACGCCTTTGGGACAGGTCATTTGGGCTTCTAAGATCCATGAAATAAGAGGCGCGTCAGGAGCTAAGTCTACTGATGAGACCACAGGTGGTATTATAGATAAGATTTGGGTGGAGGGAATTACTGTGACCAAATCTGCTTTATCTGAGTCAGTGGGGCAATGAGAACGATTATGACTTAGGAAATCAGGGATTACATTTAACGCCTCTTTTACAAACTCATATTTAAAGTTAAAAATTACAAAAATTCTGGTAGGTTCACACCTGCCAATGGGCCAGCTTCTGTGGCTTGCAAAAATAAAGGAGGGCTTGGTGATCCGTGTGCACTGTTAACTCATGGTGACCGCCTTGTAAGAGATACTGCCAATGAGTCAAGGCCCATATGACAGCTGCCAAATCTTTATTGTAAATAACCCAAGACTGCTCAGTGGAAGAGAACTTGCAGGAAGAATAGCCAACCAGATGTTCCAACCCATCATGCTCCTGATCAAGACTTCCCCTACCACAACAGTTTAGGCATCACATGCTACAACGTAGGGTTTGTAGGGGTCCACATGTTTTAAGATGGGGTGATAAGAACACATCTTTGATTGACTCAAATGCCTGCTGGCACTCAGGCGTCCAATGAAAGAGAACATTTTTATCCATGAGCAAATGTAGTGAAGCATCAAACTGGGATAGGGCTAGGGCGAATTTTTTCAAGAAAATGATAGTGCCCAAAAAGCTTTTCAATTGCTTTTAAGTTGTTAGAGTTGGCTGTTTGCAGATGTCATCCAACTTGTTAGAGGGAATGGCGTACCCATATTTTAAGGTGAGAATGCCCAAGAAGGTAACCTCCTCCCTATAAAAATCGCTTTTGAAAACTTAACAAACAGCCCACCTTATGCAAGGCAATCACTACCACTTCCAAGTCTTTTGCATGTTTTTTGGGAGTCAGGGAGTGTACCAAGATATCATTGATTTATGTGACTGCGTAGATGAATCAGAGTTCACCCAGCACATTATCATCATTCTTTAAAATATGTCCAATGCATTATTTTAGCTTGAATGTCATTACCAAAAATGTAAAATACCCTTTTTGTTTGGATAGTAGTAAGCCATTCCTGACCTTCCATCACTCAAATTTGATCTAAGGCATTAACAAGATTGAGTTTATAAAACTTCCACAATGTCAGAATTTTAACCTGATGGAATCATCTAATGATTAATAGTTATTTGGGATGGTATGGCCAATCCTGGCGGAATGGCTTATTGACTGAATTTTATGTTATTTGATATGATTGCTGATTAGTTGCTCCCCAATTTGGGTTGAGACAAAGCTAGTATTCCACCAAGTCTGGAAGTAGGTTCAAATGGGGCCAATTGGTGGCCCCAAATTAGTATAAGGATCACGGCAACTAATAGCCAAGGATGATCCAACTAGTATCAGTCAGCGGAATCAGTGTTTGATGCCAACTGCCATTTGTGGACCATTGTGGGATTTCCAGTGGAAAGCCAATGTATTCGCTTCAATCATTCATCTATGGATTTACTGCCTATACTAATAATCTGAGGCTGGTGGATCTGACAATTATGAGTTTAAGGCAGCCAAAGTTGTTTCTGGTGCCTCACTTATTATAATCAATTAACTGAGATAAGATGAGAAGAGATGTCAGTGAGATGCTGAGATATTCTGAGTCAATGCGAGTGACCAAAGCTGTTTCTGGTGCAATATTATCAACTTGAAGGTTGAACCCAAATTTGGCATTTATTTAGATTTATTATTTATATGGCTCACTGGTGACTTAAGGCCAATGATGAGCCAAAACTAATTTGGACATCAGGGATGATGAAGTGAGAGGGTCAACGCCAGGGAAGAGAATAGTGCAGTAGAAGAAGAGTGGTTGGCTGGAAGGACTAGTGTAAGAGCCAATAGGTCAGCAGTAAGCACAGTAGCCCTTTTGTAAAAAGTGTAAATATCTGGCGCTTCCTTCTCAATAAATATCACCCTTTGCCTAATCTACCTTTGTTTATAAGCTTATATTTATTTTGTTGGTTAGGGATTAGGCTGGGGGATCCCCAAAGGTGCAAGTGACATGTCAAGGGGTTAGCTGGCGCTGCTGGCCCCGTTGCCTAAGGCAAAATGGCAAGGGCTGACCATTCTTCATACTGGGTGTCCTGCCAACTAGAAGATCCCATAGTCGATTTTCTGACACTGGTGCTCACTACAGAGGACTCTGCTGGTTGGTGCTGAAGTAGCTGATGGGTTGGTGAAGAGGTGGTGGAAATGTGCCTCTGTGATTTAGTTCCAGCAGTTGTTGGTGGCGGGGAGGGGCAAGCCCTGGACGCCTGCCCCACACGCTGAGGTTGGAAGTAGGAGGATTACCATCTGGTTAAGTGGGGGAGATGTCAGAATTTTAACCAGAGGGAATCATCCAATGATTAGTTGTCATTTGGGATGATATGGCCAATCCCAGCAGAATGGCTTATTGACTGAATTTTGTGTTATTTGATATGATTTCTGGTTTGTTGCTCCCCAATTTGGGTTAAGACAAAATTAGTATTCCGCCAAGTCTGAAAGTAGGTTCAAATGGGGCCAATTGGTGGCCCCATATTAGTATAAGGATCACCAGCGACTAATAGCTGGGGATGATCCAATTAGTATCAGTCAGAGGAATCAGTGTTTGACATCAACTGCCATTTGTGGACCTTTGTGGGATTTCCAGTGGAAAGCCAATGTATTCTCTTCAATTGTTCATTTATGAATTCTTTGCCTATACTGATAATCTGAGGCTGGTGGATCTGACAATTATGAGTTTGAGGCAGCCAATGTTGTTTCCAGCGCCTCATTTATTATAATCAATTAACTGAGATAAGATGAGAAGAGATGTCAGCGAGATGCCAAGATATTCTGAGTCAACCTGAGCGACTAAATTTGTTTCCAGCACATTATTATCAACTTGAAGGTCAAACACAAATTTGACATTTATTTGGATTATTTGTTTATATGACTCACTGGTGACTTAAGGCCAAGGATGAGCCAAAACTAATTTAGACATTGGGAAGGATGGAGTGAGAGGGTTAATGCCAGGGAAGAGAATAGTGCGGTAGAAGAATAAAAGTGGCTGGCTGGAAGAACCAGCAAAAGAGCTGATAGGTCAGTGGTGAGCGCAGTAGCTCTTTTGTAAATAGTATAAATACCTGGTGCTTCCTTCTCAATAATTATCTCCCTTTGCCTAATCTACCTTTGTTTTTAAGTTTATATTTATTTCATATGTTAGGATTTAGGCTGAGGGATCCCTAAATGGCGCGAGTGACATTCCAAGGGGTTAGCTGGCACTTCTGACCCTGTCACCTAAGGTGAAATGGCAAGGGCTGAACAGACTTCATACTGGTTTGCCTGCCAACTAGAAGAGCCCATAGTCTATTTTCTGACATGCAACTTAGCAATTGCTTGGCCAACTGTCTGCTGTCAGATGAACAGCAAGTAAGAATTAGATTGGCCTGCCAGTTCAGATGCCAGAGCACTCAAATGGCAAACCAGAATGCTAGAGGCACTGCTGCTGGTATGACAAATATGGAACTGGAAGGGAGCTTAATTTTTCAACATATAAAAATGGGATTTTGGGAGAGGTTGTTTTTATTGTAAAATTTAAGGAAGGAGAATTGACCAACAATTTTCTCAGTGTTATGCGCCTGATTAAATAGTCGTCAATTTTGAGGGAAAACAAGCTGGGATCAGGTCCTGCAAATTTGATCTAAGCGGCGAATTATTTTGGTAATGGGTGGGTTAGTTCCCTGGGAACCAACATTGCAAAATTCAGCGGCAGACTGAGTCACTGTCAGTTTGACCTCAAACGTCTGAACTAATGCTCAGCTACATTTCTGACAGTTGGCATGACAGCGTTTGTGCTGACGAGCGGTGGGAATCCCCCAAGACCACCCCACATATAGGTGGACCCATTTGGTTGGGAACGGGTTTGGGACGCCCAACCTGCCCATGCTCAGTCGCTGGGCCATTTGTTTGGTCAGTGGAATTGCATCAGGCGCAATGCCCAATTTTCCAGCAGGAAGCTTCAAAACCTCATTGATGGTGTCCAATGCTATTACCTGCCCATTGGGGGTGCTGCCCAGCAGATTTGGGAGGGGGAGATTTTTTCAATGGTTGTGTTAACCAAATTGCAACTGTTGGGCATTCTGACTGATAGATTGGTCTTCATATCTTTTTGACCATTTGAAATATGAGCATCAGGCTGATTGCCACTTAAATCAGTTGTGATCAATTTTATTTTGGCAATCTTGATGCAGATTTCACTGATTCCTTGTAACAGTTCTGCCAAGGAGAATGTGGGTACTGGTAGCAGGATCCAAAGCAGAAGGGCTGTTACCCTGCACTCATCTACCATGTGAGTGAGATCGCCCTGAGTAACAAGGGGTATGATCATCCTCTTTAGTACCTTCTTACTCGGGGATGGAAAAATGGCCTAATTGATGCCCAGAGGACATTCCTGGGACTTACATCTGCTCCAACAGAAAAGGGTAGGGATCATGGACTGTGATCTTATTTAGGTGACCATAATCCATGCAGGGATAAAGAGAATCATCGGCCTTCTTGGCAAAGATGATGGGAGAAGAAACTGGTGATGTCTCTTTGAACAACCACCCTTTCTTAAACATGTCATTCAACCATGCATTAAGAGAAACCTCCTCCTCCGCTGTATGCATGTACAAAGGACAGTTAATATTCACCACCTGCATCATTGTTCTAAACCCTAAATCGAATTTTATATGGAGTGAGGTGGTCTGCCTTCTTGGAGAAAAAAATACTTCGATATCCCATCAATGCCTCTGGGAAATCCAATGGGAGGCTCACAGGGGAAAGAAGGGAAGTAATTAAACTACAACCTTGAGTTTTAGTAAGAGTGTCCCCTAAAGGAAACTCGCCCTCAGTCTGGTCATTAGCAAATGACAATTTAAACTTGAGGTGAATTCTAACATGCTGTCAATGCCACCACCCACCCCCAAAATTACCAGAAACAACAAGTTTGGAATTGCGGAGAACCAATTGCAAAAGCTAAACTGGTGATCTAAGAAAGGTACTGGGCATCATACTAGGTACAAGGGATGGGAAGCCAATAAAGTGACCAACATTGAAGGACCCAAGTCCAAGTAAAGTTCCAACTAGTAGGCCAGCTCTACACTCATAAAATTACCCACTGCTCCAGTGTTCACATTAAGGCCTCAAAGGACATGTGGTGAGCTCTGATACTAATTTACATGGGTAAAAAATAGGCGAAGTTCTCTTTATTGGCAGCTATAGTTAAATCTGTAGATGAGGAAGAGATTGTACTAGGATTGGGGGAAACCACTAGTTTGCAACAGGAGCAGATACTTCACAAGTCAGAATTTCAAAATATACTGACATGGGCGTGGGGACCATGGCAACTATTGGAATCAATTTGGACAGTGATTCAGAGCTGGGATTTGACACCAAGACAACCTCAGCGGCTCCTATCATGAAAATCCCATTTTGGAAAGTGGGCTTAGTAAATACAGGAGATACTGGGCTATTGTGGCCATAGTAGACCTTCTTTGCAACCTTATTCATCTGAAAGAAAATGACCACTGCTACGCTCATCTCAATGAGAATGTCAGAAATGGTTAAGAATAATGGTTGGTTATGTCATGAAAACAGCAAGTTGATTTTAGACCAGACTGCCAATTTGAGTGTTGAAGCACCCAAATGACAAGCTCAAATGCTAGAGGTACTTCTGCTTGAGTGACTATTATGTCATTAGGAACAAATTTCGCCAACGGGTGCCCAAAAGGCCATAGATGTGTATAGGACCCTAGTGACAAACCAGGCAAACACAGCCCTGGGCCGTGGGTTGTTGAAATAGGTGATCCAGAAAGGGTGGTTTCAAATTATAATAAGATTGGCTTTGAAGATTGGGATTTTATAGGAAAAGTAAAAGAGAGAAATCAACTGACAATTTTCTCAGTGCGATATGACTAATTAAATAGTTGTTGATTTGAGGAAACTTACCAAAGCATGCAATCAGGTCCCTCAAATTTTAACCTAACCCAGCGAACTTTAGAGGGAGGAATGAAATAAGATTAAACCTAATATGTATCAACTTTGAAAGAGTTGGCAGTGGACTGAGTTGCTGCAGTTTGGCTTTGGACACCCAAATTTTGACTTTTGCATTTTTCCAATAGCAAACGTGACAGTGTCTTGTTTGATAAGCAACAGGAACCTCCCAGGGCCACCTCACATAGGGGCGGTCCCAAGAATTCAGGAGCAAGTTTGGGATACCCAACCCACCTGCACCCAGTCGCTTTGGCATCCATTTTGCCAAGCGGGATCCTTGAGTGATGATCCTAATATGAGAGAGGAAGGTTCAAAGCTGGAAACGATTTTCAATGATGGCCCAACGCCCTTGTTGAATTTCACTGCAGATCTGACATTGAGTATTCTTTACTTAATAGGTACAATCCCGCCAGGCGTTGTTTTTGAAGTTTTGGAGGCAAATTTCAAATTGACCACATCATTTTTCAGTGGCTCAATACCACTGGTGAGTGTGACTGAGGATTTGACCCCTGATACTCTATTACCTATATGTAAAACCCGTTGGGCCTCATTGTCATGGGAGTAGGTATTTTGGATATTTCAGAACAAATTTCTTTAATTTTGCCATACTAACTTGGCAAAAGAAATTGTGGGAATTGGTGAGGGAATTTTCAGATGGATGGCTTCACTTAACGCTCATCTACCACATGGGCAAGATCGCCCTGCGTGACAAGGGGGACAGCTGCCCTCTTAGGACCTTTCTTGGTGGGAAATGGTAATAATGCCCAATCTAGGCAGAGGGGCCGCTCCCTTGAACTTACAAATACCATCTTGGCAAGGGTCCCAAAATCATGGAATTTTTGCAATTCTGCCATCAGGATAAGTTGGACAAACGTGACGATCTGATTTTTCTCAATCTTCATCACTTTTCCACTTAGATTCGCTAGAAGAACTCAGATTTTTCCATGGCCTTGCATCACTATTCCAGGCGCCACCCATGGCTCTACTCTGGACTTCTTCTATGAGCTACCACCCTCTCCATACAATAGCTTGGGTATTTTCAAAGTCAATCCTGTATGACTATTATCTGAGATGCAGGCAAGATGGTACTTGACTTCTTGGTTTGTAATGGAATTCTCTAATTTTTCAGGATTTCCGTCAGCACATCTTTTTGCATTTGTCCAGCTGATTGGTAGCAAATTGGTATAATACCATTATTGTAGATCATATTGATGAAATTGTTTCTTCTGGTAATCAGAGTTTCCCCATCTCTCTGATAGACCAGAGGCAGCGTTTGACCCATCATGATCAACATATTGTCCTCAAAGTTACATTTAACTTCATATTTCCCTGAAAACTTGGTCCCAATTAGAATGTCATAGTTTTGGTTGGCCAAAGCTATAGCTGGGGTGGATACCACCAGTGATTCAAATCTGAGTGGTAATGTGCTATATATGGTCACCAGGAGATGGTCATATCAGTGTTGGCAGTCCCATATTCTTTCTTATATAGTAAATTGGGTGAGATTTTTTTTTTTACCAGCTTGGTTGAGACAACATTAATTGGCTTCACTGTCAATAATCACCTGCACCATTACTCAATTGACCAGTATATCAGGATAATTACAATCAGAGTATTGCAAAATAGTGTTTACTGAATTTATAGCTGTGTTATTCACTAAATCAAAGGTGTGAATTATTTGCGCTAACAAATCAGGAAAAAATTCCTTAATTGCGCTTAGGGAAATTGAAAGGTTTGCTTTGTCTATTTTGACCTCAGCCAGTTCATTCAAGTTATCAGTGTATTGGATCTTGTCCACTAGTTGGCGTGCATATGGGTGAATGACCTCCTTAATTTATTTTGGGGTCAATCCCCTTTGCTCTGGCTCTGGTTACAGCATTGACGTCTAAGTTGATCACTTTATAAAGCTGGTTTTGTGCATCGTTGATAACAAACTAATCACTGGTGTCAATGTCCTCATCAGGATATCAGGAGTAACCGGTTTAAACGCAGTTATAGACTGTTCCACATCTAGGCCACAGGCTCTTTTCCTGACTCTTGTGCAGGTTTTGCTTCCTCAGCCTATTATACATTAATTTGCTCCTTAAGCTTCTTGCTGAAGCACTGGGCAGCGAAGTGGGCCTTTCATCCACACTGATGAAAGTTCATGTTGCTCTTGTCTGTCATAAAAACCCCTTGGGTTTATTTCCTTGCATTGTTCAATTGTGTGATTCGATTATTAGGTTCAGTCAATTTGGTGGGATTTGGTTTTTTGAGCGGGATAGGCTTGAAGCTTCAATTAGGGGCCTCAAACGTGGCTCCTAGCATCTTCAAGTATCCCCTTTGTGAGGTGGTTATTTTGGTAGCTAATGTGGAAGACATCATTCGATGTAAATTGCAATAAGGGCAAATAGATACTTGTAACCCGATTCACATGTCAAAGTTGGTCAAGACTTTTTCTCTGACCAAAATTTGTGATTTTTGATAGAATCATTTGGTAAAATTTGCTAAGGTTTCATCTTTCAGGAATCGTATCCCCATAAATTCTTGTTCACATTTTGATATATGTAATGGACTTCTAAACTCCTTCATAATTGCAGCCTTGGCCTCAGAATAGGACCAGATGTCTCCTTAAAGATGAGTTAATAACAAGTTTTTGCAGTCAGTATTCAAGCACTTTATGACCATCAAAGTTTTTGTCTATGCCATACCCAAACATAGTCATGTCAAACATGCAGGAAATGTGGTAACGTTATCCTGATAAAAAGTGGGTAGTTTTGGCGTGGCCTTGAATTCCTCTAGATTTTCTTTAGCCGCCACTCTTGGCTTAGCTACCCAACTGACCAGAGGAGTAATCTAAGTGGTTATCTCCAAAATGGTAGCAAATGCAGTTGGCATACTTCTAGGAGTTGTTAACTTCCAAACTGAAGTTCTTGGGGTCTTTTCTTCAGCTTCAGTCACCGCATAGGGTTCACATTCACATTTCTGATTCTTCACTTCATTAAAATTGTTTCACTAAACGTTCCATGTCTGAACAAGTAAGCACAACCAAAATGAAGTCCACTTTACATTCCATTTTCAAGAATAAAACTTCTCTGATCAATTATCCTTCTTTATTTTTTATTGGCGTTACTTTTCAAGTAGCTCATTACTGAAATTGGAAAACTTCTTCTAACCTTCCTTGATATTAATGACTCTTTCCTCTGGGGCAACAAATTCTCTGTGATTGGCTGAATTCAAGGCGTTCTTATTGATGGCTACCAATTCCGTCCATAGCTTCTTAATTCTTTTTTATATGACATTGTAGTTTGGCTTATCTTACTCAAATACCCCCTGTAGTGAGCATAAATTGTTAAAAAATGGGGACTGGTGACTACTCTATTTCTTCTGGAAAGAGTACCAAATGTTAAAGTTTGGCTCTATTGATGATTGTTCCCAGAGATGAATTGCAAGGTTTGGTTATGTGCATAATTTGTGTTGTTTGATAGTATTAGATAGATGGGCAATAATAATATGAAGACTATTATCCATAGTTGAATAAATAAACCCAGTTAATTGGTAATCTAATGCCAATCTTGAAATGATCCATGAAACTGATTAGGTTGACAAATAGGGACTTCTTCCCTATCCTGGATGAACTTAATCCACTTTCAGATTCAGAGGTTCCTGGCCTTAGTTCACATCACGCTGAGTTGGTGGAAATCTACGTCAAAGGTATTCTCTTCTAATAATATCTGATCCTTACAATTTCTCACACAAAAGAGTCAATAATCATTGTACTACAACAATAATAAAGTGAAGACAAATAAAGCTTATTTATACTACTTTGATCTTTTATTATAAAATATGAGGGGATATAATTAGTGATGATATGACTTAAAATGACTCATTTAGAAAATAGAGAAGTGCTAATGTGTGACAACAGTTACCAGTCATCTTTTCTATATTAAATTCCCCTCAATCAGGTACATTTCTAAAATAATGGAATGGTATGATGCAAGAGATAAAGAATTGCTAATGTTGTACAACAGTTAGCCACCAATCTTCTTTATAATTGATTTCCAACTCAATCAGGTAACCTCTTACATCCCAGTAATTTCTTCCTCACTTTAAGGTACTAGATACATAAGCCTATGTCTTTTATGGCTACCTGCCATATGAGGATCTCAGTCAACCTTACTGATTAATTTATTAACACCTATATCAACCTAGGATGGGTGAGACCTGATTAAGATTTTAAAACCCTTGAGCCACTATTATCTTAACAATCTGCTCTATCAATAAAATTACTAGGGAATTTATAGGGATAAATTGGCACCCAACTTCTTGGTTGGCACCACAGCCATGAAATGGCAGCCATTGCTGTTGAATTACCCTGAAAAGTCTCTTCCAGTGATGGTCTTCTCCATCAGGATAAGGATTCCTCTGTCAGGCATCATAGAGACCTGAAAACAGAAAGAGCCAGAAAACATGTCCCTAACATTTCCGCTTGATCACAGTAAATCAACCACATTTGACTAGTGACCTTCTTAGGTAATTGGACATTTTAAACATTATAGAAGGTCACAAATAAACTGATTGATTTGCTAGTTGCAGGCAGCATCTATTGCCTCACCACTGCTGATTAAATCCTAATAAGTTGGTGATAAAACCTGATCAATCCCAATTGGTGCACCTAATAGTTAATCAATGAACAACTACCAAAATGGCTCAATTCCACCAGCATCTCTTCCTAACGAGATCTTAAGCATTTGCACAGATTGATCCCTGACAGATACAAACCCATTAAATTACCCAGAAAGTATGGACATTATTAACCTAAAATCAAGTTTGACTGATATCAGATTTATTTATTAGTGGGACTTATCCCCTAGCAAACCACAAGATAACCTAAGAAGCTGTAAAAGTGGTAAAAAAATACCAACAATGACTAATCACAATAGCTTTATTAATATATTAGTTACATTAATAACTATACATATAAACAAAGTAAGAATGAATTATAAAGTACATATACATTTATTGTAACTAAGTAATTAGTATTTGTATACTTTGAGTTAGCTCTATTTTTATAGTATGAAACATTTGCTATAAAAATTACACATTATACAATCCTTATAGTGACATCTAACATTATTGTAGAATATCCTCCCAAATATGCATACTTTTTTGTCTATATTAATAAAATGTATGACTAACAAAAATATATATAATAAACACAAAAGAAAATAAAATATAATATAATATAGCTTTAGTATAAAAACTAATCACATGTATGTCTTAGGAATATAATAATTACAAAAGTCTAAAAATACATTGTAGTGGCACTGTTTTCAAAGTGAAAATATATAAGATATATCTTGTAACTTAGTGACATATTTTATATATCTTTTTGTTTGTGATAATATCATTAAATACAACTAATATAGAAAACTTTACAAGGAAAGCTATCAAAATCTGAACTTTAGTTTTTTGACAAGTAGACAAGTACTTTTTTGAAACTTATTGGAGGTAGAAGAATTTAAAAAATAATAGCGACTTTATGTGAATGAAATAGTATCAGGCGGAAAACTGTCTTTGTCCAGATTCGAACTGGAGACCTTCTGTGTGTTAGACAGATGTGATAACCAACTACACCACAAAGACTTGAATATATTATTAAGTTATTTTATATGAAATTTATATGATTGGGTTTTTAATACAAGCAATGTCAGAAAAAAATTTACACAAATTTCAATTGGGTTGTAGGTTGTAAATATATTTACAAACAATCATAATCTATTGTATCTCAGTAAATATATGATATTTTTATAATCAAGCATGTTCTTAACTTGTTTTCAAATGGCATAAAATTACATCTGTAATTTTTTATTGTCACTTATCATATAAGCTTATATGTCCATTACCAAATCTGATTTTACTTTTCAGGTATTAATTTAGCTAAAATCAATAAATATCTAATAGCAAATATGAACTTATCTTTACCTAATTTAGTAAAGGTTTTTAAGCAACCTAAAAAGTAAGCTTTTAAGATCTATAAGACATATGAGTATAAATAGATTATTTATACTCTAGAAATATACTGAACTAATTAGATTCATTAGAGGAGCTAAAACTCACATAACTATGTACAATACTTACAGAAAAAAGAGTATACAAAAATAATATCTATATATTTGTAACAGCCAGTATTATATAAGAGATAAAAATTAATCATATCTTTCTAAAGATTAGCAAGAACATGATTTTTAATCTTAGTTGTGTAATAGAAAAAAATGTGAACTATCTCATTATGTTATAAAAGATAGTAATAACACTTTTATAAAGTAAATAAGCTCTTAGCATTATTGATAATTTATTTATTTACTCCATTTGCAGCTAGTAAAACTTTAAACTTCCTTATATTAACATTTAGACTTAACATAATTAAAATTAGGTTTAAACTGATCCTGTTCTAAGAATGTAAGCTTGAAGGACTTTTCCTATATATTAAATTATATTTATTCATCTTAATTTAGAAGCTATATTATGCTATACATCCTCATATTTGACCTATATTCTCTTTCCACCCATATCTAACATCATGAAAAAAATTATTGTAACTTGTGCATTCTATTTTAAATTACACTTGTTCTGGCTATATAAAAATGTATATATTAGGTTTATAAAGCTTGAAAAAGATCTATTAGTCATATGGGTGCACTACCTAATATTTGAGTTGCTAACTCATAAGCTTCTTAGTTTATACTTAAGTATAAAGATGTTTTAAGACTGCATTTCCATCAAACCTCATCCTATGTTGATTTAACTAAACCATACAAAGATATTATAATTGTTAAAGTTTCTCTTAGGCAATGGTCAGTATATGTTTGTTGGACATATACCTTAGCCTACACACATTGGTATCAAAATTATTTATCCATATACTTTACTTTTTTTATAATTAATATATATAAATTGAGTGCAAATATTCATAAAATTTAATAATAGTTTTTTATAACATAGAAAAGCATATAGACCAATATTTAAAAATAAATCCTTATTTAAAAAAAATCAGGCAGATAAAATCATCTAGCTTTAAAATACAATACAATTGACAATCTTTACTTTAAGTAGATGTAGTTGGTATAATCAAGTATATATTATATTATTTATAGTAAGGAAATACCATAACATATAATAATGTGCTACTAATGTATAGAACTCTAAATGGTCCAACTATATATAAGACTTAAAAAAACATTGAAGACCTATATAGATTTCAGTTTTTGTACATGGTAGCAAACAGAAAGTGGGTGCACACCTTTTATAAAAGTAAAACTTTATAGATAAACTTGAAAGCCTATTAAAAGGTTTAAAATTGCTTCATAATATAAAACATTCTTTATTTTATAAATGATAAAAAGTAAATTTTGAAAAATTTTATTAAGATAGTTCTTTAATACATATGATTCAAATAACCTTGTGGGCTCTCTATCACCTATATTATATGTTTATAACTATATAAAATCTGCTTTTGAAGTACATTATTGAAATGGGTTCAATAATAAGCTTAAAATTAAGTTGTAATTCTACTAAAGAGTTTTTTTATCTAAGATATCTGGTAAACTTTAAAATAATTTCTAGATGTACCAATATTCAATAAGACATGTGGTTTAGGATCCTAAAATAGGGGTTTTTTTGAACTATACTGGCTCTGCAGTATGGCTAGAAATCTCATAAAATAATAAAAACATTAATATCATGTTTCTTCAAATGCTTATTCTACTCCTATTTTAATTACCTTTTTTATCTTGCTTTATCATTGATTAAGGCAACTTATAAACAAATTTCCATAAAATTCTTATTGACTTATGCTTTGGACTGATTACCTTTCTCATCATAGATTAATTAGATACAATCTGCGGTCATTTTTAAGCATTGTGGCTGAGACATGGGTAAACTAATTAAACAATCTTTAAATTGAAATTCCTAGGCGTATCCTTGTATCATCTGGTCAAGGGGAAAAATCTAAAGGGTTTATTCTATTCAAACAGATCAACCTCTATTAAAGTCAGTACTTTAAGGGCTAAAAATCTATAAACGTAGAAAGGTTCTAAAATTAGGTAAGATAGATAACTAAATTTTAGAATCAAAATATACTTTATTAGTTAGAAGTTTTTGTTTATTAAAAGTTTCCTTGAGGTGTAATATTTAGGGGAGTCTTCACTAAAAACACTAATGTGATATTTTTCTTTATTTGGACTTAATGGAGGATGTAACAATTCCCTATGGTCTAGCAGTAATTTCCTCAGATTTCAAAGTAAGTTCTGTGACCTAACTGAACTTAGTGGCACAGAATCTCTGATCCTTTGCTTTTTGTCACATTCTTAGTATGTCCTTTGGCAGAAGCCTTCCAGACAGACAAATTGGAGTCACTCCAATTATCCATAGTTGAAGTAAATTTTTTCCTTAAACCAGATTTGATTGATGCTTTAAGTTTATTGACATTATCTATATTTGACACATATGGCCCTCAAATCTTGAAATTCTTCCTCAAAATCCTGTTGAAAGGGGTATATAGATCCATAAAATTGTTCATGCACTCAGTTAACTACCAACTTGGAATAATATTGACTATGTAATGTTTAGACCCTTACTTGAATGTGATTTTTTAGGGGCCTGTACTTGAAGTAACCAGTTTGATAGTCTTCCTTCAGGGACAATGATGATAAAACAGAAATAAGTCACCAAGCTGATAAATTAAAAAGAAAAAGTCAATATAAATTGCTAAAAGTGTTTCCTCAGATGATAGTAGCTATATTTTAAATTATAAATAACTCCTGAAGATTATTAATTTTGTTTGTTAAGGCTATTAGGGTTGTTTCAGATGTTTCTGGTTATAACAACACTGATAATGGATGGGGCTGTCAGGTAAAGTATATTATAATATAGAGAGCATTACTTGTGGACATCTATATACTCCTATGGTAGTTAACAAGTATTATGACAAGGAACTTGCTAAATAATAATTCACTTTATAGGGTCATATAATTCCGTCATGAAAATTATGAGACAAGTGCGCCAATAACTATTTAACGGCCTCATCAGCAGCTTGGTTATAAAAAGCAGCAAAGGTATGAGTTGTATGAACAATTTTTCAATTATTAAACACTTTCAATATAAAGTGTAATATATTTACAGACAGCAATACTCTAGGACTGCCATGTTACATAAAACAATTTGGAATAAAAAGTAGGGTGATCTGAGCATTAGCTAACATAACCGATATTTAACTTTTTTATCCACTAGTATGCTGAATTAGTGCTCATATACTCCAGTTGGTAGTGGGCCAATCATTTTAATAACTGTAATATAGAAGGGTTTAAAGTATTGACTACTTGATGTTGGAACTTCTATATTAGACTTATCATGGTGCCAGCAGGTAAAAAATGCGCCAAGAAAAACTTTAATAGAATCAAGCATTCCATCTTCAAAGTACAAAGTATCTAACCATCAATAAATTGAAACCATTACATGGCCAGCGCTGAGTAACCTTCTTAAGATTCCTTCATTTTGGGCGGAGGATTATATATAAGGTACATTTATTTTGAACAAGCTTAATAAAAATACTTTCAGTCACTTGGTACTAGCTATCACCTATTAAGTTTGGTTGTTTTAGGGGTCTCCAGAGGGTCATATAGCATTGACCTATAATGTCATACATCAAATATTACTCAGTCACCAATACCATCAGATCAGGCATCCTACAAAAGAAATCTGTATTTTAACTAATGGCACATGGTCAGTAAATAATTATTATATTGTAATCCAGTATTTGCTTTGCCCACTTAACCAGCATGCCATCAGATCCCCATAGCAGACAAATAAGTCCAATACTATAAAAAAGTGTTTTAGAAGTAAATATGGATAATATTAATTTAAAAACCCTGTCCAATTTTTGGTGGAACCCCTAGAATCAGGATAATTCTTTTGCCCACTTTCCTTGGCTAAAATGCTTGATTATTGGTAGTAAGGATGTACTGACCCTTATACTCAATCAGAAAAGTCATTCTGAGGTCCCACCATTCAATTGGCTAAAATATATTAAAGATTTGCTCCACAGGTTTGTCTTGCCCACTCTCAACCCACTATCTATTTCAGAACATTGTCTGTCAACTTAATAGAAAATAAGTTTTGGGTGCATATAATCCAAATGATAGGGGATCTCACCCCTGCACCAGCTACCTCTGTGCTCATTGGACAATCACCTAACTAATTTGATAATTATAATGTTTCAATTTCTAATACAAATAAATTAGCCAAAAGACTTTAGTCAATTCCCAGTGGAACCCTCAAATTTGGGTAACACTTTTACTAATACTTCTCAGGCAGTTAATATGATTTCAGGTAAGCAAATTGCACCAAATATATGCCAAAATCTGGGGACTCCATTGGAGGTTCCTCCCCGGCCCACTGCTAGTTCCATTCAAACTTTAAGTGGGGACCACCCCCTTTTATAGGCTTGGAGGGAGTCCCCCAACGTGCAACTATTTTCTTTGTGATGATTGGCTAAAGTATATCAGATCATTACTTCATTGTTTGTCTTGCCTACTAATGACCCTCCATTAGCTGTTTCAGTAAAGTGAGGTGAGTTTGAAAGCTCTGATAGGTTGACAACTCATATTTTCTTAGTAAACTTGAGGCTAAAATCGAATTTATGCCTATTTCAGTCTGAGCCCCAAGTTTGATTAAATACTAAGGAGTGATATTGGAAGAGGGTTGCTTTTTAATCCCCTCAACGCCACTTAATAAAAAAGGCTGATAAAACCCAGCTTTTATTATAACTTTTTAGTGGTAGTACTTTATTTATTGATGAAAAAGTCCCCTATCAGTTTTATTCTGGCAGTTGAGATAATCCTTCTCTTGCCATATTGTTGAAATCAGGGGCAAATTAGCACCTGTGAGCATTCCAAAAACCCTAATTCCAACAAACTGTCCTTGCTTTGAAGTGAGGCAAGTCTCAAGAGATTTATTAGGTTGAAAGTTAATATTACCAAACTAAGCAGCTCCCCTGTAAGGAGAGTGTCTATAGCTCTCCTGTTCCCAGCATGGCAGTGCACGGTGCACAGGCCCAATGCTAGGGAACTAGCCGTTAGAACAAAAAGCATTATTGCCCAGCAGAGGCTGCTGGAGCAATAATAACTTAAGCAAAGAAATGCTATAAATAACCAGTCAAAAACGTCTCAGTGCACACTGAGAGAAGGGGTAAACGACCCAGGTTGGAGAGGCCTGGATGAACCAACGGTGCACAAGGTGATAATCTTATTGTGTTCAAAATGGCAAGTTTTACAGAGCGCAAGACCTCCTTGAAGGGGTCCACTCACAGGATCGTTCAGAATAACATATAAAAAATGGTAAAAATGGGGTAATTTTATTTGGGAAGTTGACCAACATTCCTTGTTGCTCGAGAAAAACACATTTAAGCGTTGACAGGAAAACACAGGGTTTGCTGCAGTGGACCCAAGCACTGACCCACCAATAGGGCGATGCTCCCATCCAAATTAGTTAAATAAACCAAAAGCAACTTCACTTGAGTGATCAATTGAAGTTGGATTTGACCTGAACATGTTGTTTCATATATGGAACAGGTTTTGAAACCCCATTCCTTGACGAACCAAATGGAACTGTCTGCATTAATTTAGTAGACCATCCGTTTTAATGCCTGGGCCAATGTGAGAGGCTGGGCATTTGGCACCCCACTAGTACCAACCTGGGCATATTTTGCCTGTACCCATCGTTGGTCTAGGGTGTGCCTCAGGTCAGGGAGGGCCTGTAGCTTCACCTTCTGGGCCTCCTGGCGCCCAGCTTTATCTTTGGGGTTGGCCCCACTATGATGTCATGTGCACATGACATCCCCACTTATGATAATTTCTCAGCTCCCTCACTTTAAGCCTCAAATTACTTTATTTACTAAGCAGTGAGAGATTAATGCGGTTTGCTCCTTGACCCCCCCACCAATAATAATATAAAGACTTATAAAATTAACCTTTTAGTCTAAGCATAATTTTATTATCTTAAAAAATTATTACAAGAATCCCCTAAAATTAATCCTGCAATTGAGAGAATACTTCTACTGCAATAATATTGTTGAAATCAGGGGCTAAAAATCACCAGTGAGCATACCACCTGCCTTGATCCAAACATAATTAAACTTATGTAGTCAGAATAGAGAATTATTATCAGTAATATGGTAAAATTCATGTCATATGAGAGAGGTCAAAGTTTTTTGATGACGAGGATAGCTTCAAGGAATTATCATTCCATGATGCTACAATTTCTCTTGGCCTTGTTTACCAATTTTCTATGGTATGATGTTAGGTCACCCTCTTAGTAACAATCATGTAGTGCTAGAGTTTCTCTCACAGCCACAAATTCTAACATCTGTGATTAACAAAACTATCTTGTCCAGTTGTAGTGATTTAAAAACAGATGACTTAATTAATGTTGTACTAATGCATCAAAGACTGTTGCTTCTCCAAATCTTATCACAAGGTACATTTTTATATGGTAAACGGATTAACAGTTTATAAATCTCAATAAATTTGGGGTAAACTAGAAGTAGTACCCACCATATCTAGAAAGGATTAAAATCAGTTAAGCTTTGTTGTGAGGACAACTTACATAATTTGTGAGCTTATTAGGTAAAGGCAGTATTACTTCATAAATAACCTTTGACCTAATAATGCCAATATTTGCTTGAATAAAGCACAATTAGATAGCTTTAACTTTTAAAACCACACATAATCGCTTAAAAACTCGTCATAAACAGGCAATATAGTCATTAAATGTTTGGATAGTACTTCTTAATGCTATCTAACTACTGTTGGAGTCCAAGTAATATGTTGCTTTCAGGTTCTTAGGCACAGGATCTCAACTATACAGCAAGTGCAGGATCGTTGAAACTTTTGACAGCTGTTTAAGATTTTAGGATAGAAAGTAGACCATAAATAGATTTAAGTTCAAAAGTAAAAATTGGTATAACAAGTGATAATTCAACTAGATAAAGACTCCCAGTATTTATAGTTTTTGGAGGCAAAAAATGAGAGGTTTGAGCGAATTCAGGATAAGCAGAGGGTAGCTTGATTTAACTAAATGATAATTTGACCTACTAGAACTCTCAAAATTATTTTCAACTCAACATGACTTATTTATAGGTGTTTGGTCAACAGCAGGGATGACGAATCAATGTGGTAATGATTTAATATACTTTATCCAATTATCCATCTTAAAAATACTTTCATTTCAGCTGATTACAGGATTCATAGTCTTTGGTAGGCGTGCAAAATATTTTCATCCTATAGAACCCTCCTTAAGGTCTATAAAAGGGGATCTAGCTTAGAAAGTAGCACTAAATTCAAGTTAGTGCATTGGCAAACATCCACACCAGCTTGCCTATTCTCTAAGGGTTAAATATAATGTGATTGACCTTACTCAATCCAAGCTATTCTTTTAAAAGCTTAGAGGTAAGATTATTAACCTAATCAAAACTATTACGCTGAGAGTCTATATTGGGATTGCTGATATTATTTAAACTATCCACCACTGGGAAATTCTATTTCACTAGTTAAACCTCCAATTGTCTGACATTTCCCCCTTTAAATAATGTTAGGTGGAGAATAGAGGCATAAAAATTGTCCATGCACTCTGTTTATAGTAATTACAGAGGCAAGATTCTTGATAGAATTTTCATCATTCCTCTTATAAGTGACAATGAAAGGTTTTAACAAATGGACCTGAGTTTGCCACTTCTGGGAGTGATGCGATTGTGGTAGTATAAACCAGGTCTGATATTTGAAAAGGATAGAAGTGATCTATGCTCATTAGCTGATTGGCTCTCTTTTGTGACGATTTTAACTAAATTTGTCTTGTTATCAGATTGCAAATGAATGATTTATTGGGATAACCTCCTCATGGCTTTTTCAGAATCGTCAGTCCTATAAAAACATCTTTAGCTATGAGTGTGGGTATTCCAGCTTCTTGACCATATAGGACATGGAAGGGAGACATTTTAAGGATTCAAGGATAAATAATTTGTTATTTTATAAGTGCATTAGGCAAGAATTGATCACAGTGTAGAGGGTCTGAAGGGGCATTTTTTGTAACATGAACCAAGGTTCTATTCACTCTTTCTATGGTACTGTTTTTAGAAGAGCTATATGGGTCTGAGAAGAGTCATTGTGATCCCATGGAGGTAGCTAGGACCTTGACCACTCTAAAGGTGAAATTTTATCTGTTGCCACAGATTGGAACCTGGGCAACCATGGCAGGTGAAAATACTAATGTAGAAAAGTTGTGGCAGCTTTAGCAGTTTGGTCTGGGAGAGATACAGCTTCAACCCATTTTGTAAATTGATCAATTTGACAAGATTCTGATATAATTGGATGATAAGCTATAGTTCTGGCAGATCATAAAATTAGATTTAAGGTGAGCCTTAAAATTGAGCGATTAATTGTTAATGCAAAGTGAGTTAATCAAAGAGATAATGGTTCAGCAAATTTGGGGAATTCTTCCAAAGCATCAATGAGCAAATGTAACCCCTGTACTATAGCAAATAGAGAGTTTAATAAGCGGAGCATGTTGAATCTGACAAGGAATACTGAGGATTAAGAGTTGAGCATGAGAGTGTGAAGGGGAGGTTTTTGTATGAAGAAAGAGAAGAGTAGGGAAGAGTAATGGAAGTAGCCAGTAAGCTTATTATTAATTAAATTGGTTTCATCACGGCAATAGCTCCTTATTAAACACTTTTTATTAAATATTGAGGGCTAGTGATCCTCATATTGCTCGCCCATTGCTCAGTGGGTTTTACCCTTTGCAACCAGTTTGGAAGAATCAACCAAATATTCCAATAGTTAACACAATTAATACTAATATGTATCGATTACCACTGGTAGTCTGGGGTAAAGGACCTACCACATCTAAGCTTATTTTATGGAATGGTTGTTGAGGGGTAGTAGGTTGATATTGATATTTGTTTTTGATACTGGATTGCTTTTTGCAGGTTATGCAGGCATACAGGACTTTGAAAATGGACTCAATAATTCCCTCCCAATAGTACTGATCTCTAATCCACTCATAGTTTTTCTACACTCCTCCGTGCCCAAGGATATAGTGGGCCTCCAAGATAGTAGGTACTCATTCTGAAGGTCAAAGATAGAGCAGCCATTTTGACCTTAACTTTTTATATAGCTTCCCAATCTTCACTTTAGTTTTGTGGGAGTGTCATGTTAACATTTTCTTAACAGGTTCATCCTCATCTTCCCAAGCATTGGGTTCATAAGAAGGTCATGCAATCTCTCAGCCTTACTATCTTTTAACTGAAGGACAGGCAAACGTTTCACCCATTGGAAATTCATATATCAGGTTCTAGCGCAGTGTTTGATCATATCATAATGTTGGAGCTGCAAGGCCCAACGAGCCAGTTGTCAGGTAAGATAACTCATTTTTTTAACACTTTAAGAAAGCATGGTCAGTAACCAAGGTAAAGGTAGTTACATAAAATAAGGATAAGTAATGTTTTGCAATAAGCAATACAGCAAAGTAATCATTTTGTGTGACGCTGTAGTTGCATTCAGCTTTTGATAGCATCTTAATATAATATGAAACTATATGATCCATACTGTTATCATCCAATTGAGCCAGGATGGTTATAATGGCGTAATCAGATGCATTGATAGACAAAATGCAAGGTTTACCATAGTATTGGTGACAGAGGATAGATCGTTCTTTTAGCAATTTCTTAATCATCTTGAATGCAGCCTTTTGTTCAGCACCTCAATGAAAAGGAGTGTTTTTAGCCAGTAAAATGAGAGGCTCACTGAGCTGGGTAAATTTTGGGATGAATTGATGATAATACCCATCATACCCAGAAACACCTGGACATATTGTAGGTTTTGATGTGAGGCATTTTCAATATTGTTTCAACCTTATCTTGTAAGAGCTTATGTCCTTCCTGTGAATTAGCATTTCCAAGTAAATCAAACTTCTTTGGAAAAAAGTACATTTTGATGGTTTCAACTTGATGATAGACTTACACAGGCGTTAAAAAATTTCATTTTAAATAAGTAAGATGTTCATTAAAAGTTTTGAAAAAACCAGGATGTCATCAAAATAGATTATAGCACAAATCTGCTTAAGATTTTGTAAGATATGATCCATTGGTCATTGGAATGATGTGGGAGAATTGCACAACCCTTGAGGTAGTTGAGTAGGCTGAAATAGGACTTCACTGCAAATAAAAGCACATATTTCCTAATCTTGTGGGTAAAGGTCCATTTGACAGTATCTGCTGGCCTGGTCCATAGCAGAAAAAAAATTTGGATCCAGAGAGTTGTGCAAGAGCGTCATTGATGCATGGGATAGGATAGCTATTTTTTAATGAGGTTGTTTAAATTTTAGTAGTCCATAACTACCTGATAACCTCCGTTTTTCTTTTTTATAAACAAGAGAGGAGTTGCAAAGGACTTTGGGAAGGTATTAGTAACTTAACATTGAGTAACTGTTTAATCACTGTTCTCATTTGTTGCTCTTTGACCGTTAATTTAAAATAATGTATAGATCATATAGGACTGTCATCACCAACATCCATTATATGTAGCTCTAACCCTTCATATGACCATGATAAGTATCAGATTTAGAGAAAATATCACTGTGGGAATCTAATAAAAAGTGAACTTTTTTAAGCTCATCTGTGGGTTACCAATCTAAAACATGAACGTTAAACAAAGTACATAACAATTTGTCAGTAGGGAGGTCCATATATACAAAAATAAATAAAGTGATTTTTTTATTATCCTTGATTGGGATCGGCAGATCTTTTCCTATCACCTTATAATTTCTATGATAATGCCCTTAATAGTGAGTTTCCCCAATAGAACAACATTAGGTCTCTGAAAGGTGGGGTCCAGTATACCAGGCAATACTCAAGGCTCAAGAGGACTAACTCCATTGATGCTTGTTAGGTGTAATAAGCAGACATGGGGGATATTTGAAGTAATCTTGGTGTCAATCATTTGTTGCTCATCATACTTAATTACTAACTCTTTGGAGGCATAAAAGGAAATACACTCTGAAGCTTAAATAAATCATTTAATTTCTTTGTATTTCGCCTGGAAGTTGTGTATTGTAGTTATAATGCAGAAGAAGGGTACTTAACAAAGTAAGAGTAATTTTTTTATTTGGATCTTTATTGTTTAGCACTAGAAGAACCTCATAATTGATCAAGGAGAGTTAATACTGTTTCATGTTAATGTTCCCATCATACTCAAGCATAAATTGAGTGCCAATAAGCATACCATAATTATAGTTATCAAAGGCCACAGCGGGTTCTGATATGATAAGCTTCCTAATTCAAATGTTACTAGGAGTATACCCTATATTGGGTACTGTTTGGACCTACAGTTCCATACTCAAGTGGGGTATTCCAAGTCAGGTGAAAACTTAATTTTTCTTGATAAGCTTCAAGATCACATTGATTTATAAAACAATATCAAGAATGACCAGTACTTAAACCTTTTGGTTAACAACCTATACCTTGGTTACTATTCACAAAAGTTAAAAGGAAAGCTAGAACTTACTTAAGACGGAAGTGAAAGTAAGTTTTTTGAGCTGTCTCAGAATATCTCTTTGATGGATTACAAGGTATGAACATGACAAAAGGCCAGATCAACAAGTCAATAAACTGGCCAGCATCACTAGAAGTATCAATAACCTCAGGGCACCCCAGAACTTGGCTAAGATAAGCTTCCTTAGATAAATTGGCTTATTTATTCCTCCAGAGTTCAACTGATCTGGAATTTCAACTTTAGCTGAAGCTCCTAAAACATTAATATCCAACATCTTCATACCTCTTCAGATTATTCATCATAGGGGTTATCTATATATTAAGATGAGCAATAGAAAAGAGGTTGTTGGATTTTTTTCTTTCCGCCTGAAATCAGTTTCTGAGCAAATTTTTGACAAGCAAGTCAATTTTCCACCACCAACTCACAGCACCAATTTCCAAATTTATGTCCTCAGATCCATCACCTGCTGCCCCAGTATGGGGCAGCGGTGCTCCACCCAATAGCATTTACCGCCCAGCAGGCAAACGCGTGCAGACTGGCTCATCCAGCCTTCCAAATACATCTAGCCGCTATGTCCCTCCAAGAGACCTAGCACTGCACCTTGCACAAGCCCACCCAGCCCACCCCCACCCCTAGCCCTACCCTAATCCAATATTTGCTTTTGTCTCTGCATCAAGTATGGACGTCTCTTTCTGTACGCTGACAAAGCAATAATTGAGCTGGCAACGGCCACCTTTGCGCCATCAGGGTTTACTGACTTCTGCCCTTACAAGGGCTTTTCAATTTTGGATTTTCCACCAAAGAGGATGCTGCCACTGCAGCAGCTACGCCATTAATATACAAAAAACCCCATTACTACCACCCAATTATGTCTCCCAGATGATATCACACTCATGGTGACCTTTGCAAACCTCCCCTCACACCTTCCCCCTTAAACACTTTATGAGGAGTTGATGTCAGAAAATGTCCAATTACAGATAAAACTTATGTCGTGATTTTAACCAGATGGAATCCTTCAATGATTTATCGTTATTTTGAATGATATAGCCAATCCTGGAGGAATGGTTTATTGACTGAATTTAATGGTATTTAGTTTGATTGCTGGTTGGTTGCTCCCCAATTTGGGTTGAGCTAAAATTAGTATTCCACTGAGTTTGGTATTTAAGTTCGAGTGGGGGCTAATTGGTGGCCCCAAATTAGTAGAAGGATCACCAGCAACTAATAGCTGAGAATGATCTAATCTGTAAGCAGAATCAGTGGTCGATGCCAACGGCCATTTGTGGTCAATTGTGGGATTTCCAGCGGAAAGCCAATGTTTTGCTTACCCATGAATTCACTGGCTGATAATCTGATGTTGGCGGATCCAACAATTATGAGTTCAAGGCGGCTGAGGTTGTTTCTGGTGCCTCATTTATTATCAAGATAAGACAAGAATAGATGTCAGTGAGATGCTAAGATATTTTTAGTCAAAGCAATTGACTGAAGTTGTTTCTGGCACATTATTATCAATTTGAAGGTTGAATAGAAATTTGACATTTATCTGGATTAATTATTTATATGGTTCACTGGAGACTCAAGGCTGAGGATGAACCAACACTAATTTGGACATTGGGAAGGATGAAGCAAGAGGGTCAACACCAGGGAAAAGATAATGTAGATAAAGAAGAAGTAGAAGAAGAAGAGAAGTGGTTGGCTGGAAGAACCAGCAGAAGAGCTGATAGGTCAGCGATGGGCGCAGTAGCCCTTTTGTAAATAGTATAAATACCTGGCGCTTCCCTTTCAATAAATATCTCCCTTTGCCTATTCTACCTTTTGTTATAAGTTTTAGTTTATTTCGTTGGTTGTAGTTTAGGTTAAAGAGGATCCCCAAAATGGCACGGGTGACATGCCAAGGGGTTAGCTGGCGCTGCTAGCCCTGACGCCTAAGGCAAAATGGTTAAGGACTGACCAGTCTTCATAATGGTTAGCCTGCCAACTAGCAGAGCCCAAAGTCGATTTTCTGACACCCTATCCTCCAATTCATTGTCCCAAGTGGTTCTGAACGCCTCGCGGCACATCAAGCAATGGCCACCATTACCCCTCACCAGCTGAACATGGTCTAGAACATCCCAACGCATGCCTATATCCCATCCACACCTGACATTTTCTTTTGGGCTTGCACCAACAATGGTCACACAATATGTACACTTTGCCATGAGTTGGACCACACAAAAAAACATGTCAATATAATTTAAACCCTGAAAACATGGACAACTTCACCCATGAGGCCACACCAACAGCATTTGAGTGGGGATTTTGGCTGCTCCCACCCCCAGGTTGAGCGCTCAATGAACCAGCAACGAAATCGAGCAACCCAAATCCAAGCTAGCCAGATCCAAACTGGCCAAACCCAAGCTTGACAATGCACATCCAGGTCAACCAATTGGGAGCAGGTTTGGACCCATGTTCAATCAAGAAAATCTCCCGCCTCAAAACCTACCTAACCAAAGTCACCTACTACCATTTCTTCCCAAATCAACCAAAATCCATGTAACTTATTGGATGAAGTAACCAAATCATGTAAAATTTCCCATGATTGGGTTATCTAATTGATTAAGTACTTTATATGAAATCAGACTTTGATTCCCCAGCCACGACCAACTGAAATGTCCCCAAACTCAATTCTACCTTTTTCAAAAATGACCACAGGCTTGTTGAGGTTGTGGTGCCTCACCCAATAATCCCCGTTTTCACAAAATTGTGTGTAAAATCCGTAGCATAATTTAAAAAAGGGATGCACCCCTCTTGTTCCTCTTCAATTTTCCTCCTACCACAAAAGAGGAAATCCAACGTATATATGAAACTGCTACCACCACTGTCAAGTATGTCACTATAATGGCATATTTTTCCCCATCCACACGCACTAAAAGAGCCAATACTGCGAAATTGGAACAACTTCTCAATGCCTACATCCAGACCAAACACCATGTTGCTAAACTCACAGAGGCTCTGATCCAGGCACAAATTGTCAATCTCAACAACTATCTACTTCACCTCGACCCTCATCCCACAGATTCCCCAACCCCTTGCTCTCAGCAGTGATCTGCCTCTACAATGCTGAGCCTGATGATCCGCATGATCCCCACCCCTCTGCCATGATGGGATAAGCAGCTCACTGCAGTGCTACCTGGTAGATTATTTTCTTGTTTCTTTTGTGTTTTCCACTGCTTGATAAGGGCAGTCAGTACATGATTTTTTTGGTTTGTTTAGTTTTAAAGTTTCAGTTTTGTTATTGTTTATCCCCTGGTCAGCTTGACTCAGTTAAGCAAATAGAAACAGGGTTGGAGTCAGGCATGTTAGGTTTGTCAGCTTTCTTCTTATAACACACATTGTCAAAATGCCCTTCCCTGTTGCAAGAGATGCCCTAGGGCTCTCAATTAGCTTCAGCCTTAGATCCTTAATGGTCAAGACTTGGGGTCTCAGCACAACTCATCAGATAATCTCAAGTCTATGGAAATCAGCAACCTCTAGCAGAGTCTTTTTGATATCACAAACATTCTGGAAAGAGCATTTCACTGAAGTAATGTGCATCGCCAAGAAAGGGTGATAAGCCATTTCAGTCACAATGGCAGCAACGGAGTCATCAAGGTTTAACATCTTAAAAGTCAACAGCATCAGGGCTTCAGGGTATAACTGATTAACAAAGATGGCAACCAATTATTCCTTTCTCATGATAAGGCACATAAAGGCTATTTTCTAATTAACTCTGCTTTAAGGCAAGTTTTTCCATATGTGTTTCCTTAACCTCCTCCCAGGTAATATAGGGTTTCCATATGAGGAACTAATACCTCTTAGTACATGTGACTTAGGCAATGGAGGATGTTCTTGATTTCTGGCGATTGGTCATCCCTTCCATGGTGGATATAGACATATAGAAACGAGACAATGCTACCCTCACCTGAAGTAAAATTGTCTTTAAATGTGAGTTTAAAGGGGATGAGGTTACTCCAAGTGAGTATAACAGGCGGGTTTATGCCAATATATGACGAAAGGCTTGGGAAGTATGAGCCATGTCACTGACCACATGACTGACAAACTGGTAGAAATCCACCCCTAAACCCACGTGCCATCCCTGGATGTTGCGATGTACTCCCAGACTACGGTTCCAGTGATGCTGCACATGAGCAGCAGCATCTTAATCCACGGTTTTGCAGAGAATGAGGCCAACTACTGGGCCAGCTCACTAGTCAATCTCATCTTTTCCAGTTTGATTTTAAACAATTTTAAAGTAAACTTTAAAATAATCTGAAGTTATAATATGTTTTATTTTTTAATGATATTTTTTTAGAAAATGAAATTGAATTATCAGTTATCATTTTCCCTTTTTTATAGCATCGCAAAGACCACTTGAATTGGCTCCTTTACCCCAGGCTTTTGAGTGACGACCAGATCATCATATGCAAAAGCTCCATATCTCAAGGAATCATGATATGGAGGATTCAGGACGTGATGCATGCGTTACGTCAGATCAGCCCTCATTCCTGATTGTCCAAATTTTTACCCACGACCCCCTTCTTGATTTATTCTTTTCTAACAAAATTCTCAAACTTAACCTTTAAATTTTGTGGCAAAATCTGAGATTTCATCAACTAAGTCAATGTGCGGACCATTCTGAGCCTAATCCATCACATCACCCCCTGTGAAGCCAAGAATTCCTGGATCTTCTCCAGGCAGTGCACACATCCCTCCAGCATCTGCCAGGTCGCCTCCTCCACTGGATAACCCCTTTTGAAACCAAAATTGCTACAAGCCTCTCACCCATTTCTTGTTCAGTATACGCTTGACTTCATATTACTGGTTATTCTCCTCCAACGGGCTCAATGGTCCAGGACGCTCCAGTCTTTACCCTCAAAACTCTTGAAGCTGCGAGGCACGGATGACTTGAAGGGCCTTCAACCCTTCCAGAAGGTCCAGTTCAAATGCGACCTTATTGATAACCCAAATCACTTTATATGGACTAAATACTTTGGACAAACTTCCAGCCTTTCAACAGTATAGCGTAATTGTTTGCTGCCACCAACACCCAATCTCCTGGAGTGAAGAATGGGTACAGCGCTCTATGTCATTTTGTGTATTTCTTCTGTCATGCCATGGCGCACTCTATATTCCCTCATAACTTCTTCCCAATATCCATCATCTTGAAAGACAACTTGTGCACCCCTGGCACACTCAACCAGTCAAACCCTTATCCAATGCGGATTCAATTCAGAGTTTGCAAAAATGGGGTCATACCCATCAATGATTGACAGTGGTTGTTATAAGAAAACTAGGCCAATATAACAAAAGTGACTCAATCTTCCTGTCAGTCCAAAACGTAGCACCAAAAGTAATTTTTCAATATCTGGTTTACCCTCTCTGTCTGTCAGTCTGTCTGTCATATTGTAATAATAAACCAAAGCCATACATGGTAGAATCTTCAAATTTCCTATCAAATTCGACCAGAATTTTAATATGAATTGGGCCTGCAATCTGATATTATTTACAGCCAGTAGCCATAGTGGGCGGATATCTCATAAATAAAAACTTTGCGGCATCCTTGGAAACAAAATTAGAGGTACACGGGAAAAATTCGGCATATTTAATCAACTGATTAAGAATAACAATTATTGTATCCTTCCCTTGGACCTTGGGTAACCCATTGATGAAGTTCACGCTAATCAATTCCCACGGCTGACTCGGCATTTTGAGTGGGACTAACTTACCCATAAATGGCATCCTCAAAGGTTTTGACTAAGTGCAAGCCAATAATTCCTCCACATACTGCATAATATCCTTCCAAAGTCTGGCCCACAAATATTTTCCTCTGCACTAATTCAACCATTTTCTCAACTCCTGAATGGCCTGATAATGGATGGTCATGCAACGCTTGCAGTACCTCCCATTGTAATGACAAATTTTGAAACCCACACTCATGAATCATGTCACAAAATTCCCTTTATCTTCCCAAACGCCTGTTGGTAACCATGCTGCTGGCCTTCCACTGTTTCATCCCACAACCATCAACTGAATGCTGACTTCCTCTGCACCCACCAAATTTCATCCCTAATTCTCTCTCCTCACTTACCATCATTGCAAATTGGTTTGACCAGAACATGGTAGCCATATTAAAACCCTCCAACTTTGTCTTCTCATATGCCAGCACCGCATCAAAACTCAACCAATTCACCCAAGTTTTGACCGCCCCCAGGTGATACTCTACCTAGATATTGTATTGAACCAGCTCCACATGCCAACAGGCTTAGCGCTGATTCATCTTCCAGGCTCACAGTAATACTCCAGCGCTCAATGGTCTGTCCAAACCACAAAAAGGTGTCAGGCATACAGAAGATAATGCTGCCACTCCTGAAAAGCTAAGATTACTACCAGTAGTTCCTTATCATATATTGGATAACTTATTTCCGCTGGGATCATCCTATGGCTAAAATAGCACACCAGGTGCTCCATATCGTCCTCCCCCTTCTGTAACAATAATGCCCCCCATGAAGAGATTCAAGGCATCCGTCTTGACCACATTAGGTTTCTCAGGGTCCAGATAAGTGAGGACAGGCACCAAAATGAGCTTCTCCTTCAGCTGATTGAACGCCCGTCCCCCCACACAAAAAGCACATCCTGTGTCAACCGCATAAGCGGCAGTTCCAATAGCAATAGATTCTTCATGAACCTCCTGAGGAAATTCACCGTCCTCAAGAAACCCCTTATGCCCACTCAATCCATCAAGGATTTTCATGCACGTACACCTGCAGCTTGTTTAGCCATACCTGAGCCCCTTCCCAAACATGACATTCCTTATGACCTTTACCAATTGTTTGTTGAACTCACACTTCAATGGCTTCAGCCACAATCCCGCCTTGACCAGAGCTTCCAGAACTTCCCACATGTCACGTACATGTGCTTCTCAAGATTGGCAAAAAACAAGGATGTTATCCATATATGCAATGCAACACCAGCCAATCATCCTACTCAGCACCCAGACAATCATGTTTTGGAACAACGCTGGGGAATTCCGCAGACCAAACGGCATTACCTGGTACTGGAATATTCCATGGTAGCATTTAAACGCCATATACTTCTGGTGCTCTGGTCTCATGGGTACTTGGTTGAAAGCGTCCACCAGATTGATCTTGGTGAATATGTTACACCCTGTGACCATTGGGAGAATGGTTTCCACTAATGGCATGGGGTAAGGATCTGGCACTGTAACCCAAATAAGCTGCTCAAACCCTATGTACAGCCATAATTCTCTGCTTGCCTTGGGCACCAGTAACACTGGGGACACCACGGCGGATTTCAATGGTTCAATTAACCCTCACTCAACATCAAATTTACATACTCCTACAATGAGGCCTTTGCTCATTTGTTCAGCGGATAAAATGGGCATCCACAAGGAAGTTTGAAACCCTCCTTGAACCAAAATGAAAATGTGAATGGCCTTTGGGAGAGAAAATATAACTCTTTTTCAGTCCAGATATTCCCACAAACTCACGTTATTCCTCTGGCAACTCTTCCTCCTGCATGGCACCCAGGCTTTTATATTTGGGTGATGTATTTTCTCCTACCAGAAATCCCAGCTCATTGGCATTCCCATCCTTGGATTCAGTGTAACAGAACGGGAAGGCACATTAACCTGGGGCAGAAACAATGCCACCACTACATCCCAAGCACCACCAGATGGGTCAAGTTCTAATTGCACAGAACTGCTCCCAGGCCAAACAGATTCTGATTTTTTTATTGAAGGCCTCACTCGCCATGAGGGAGCCCTTTGCAATGCATTGGCAAACACCACCTCCAGTCCCTTTTATATCTGCAACTTCAATTGCTTGGCTAGCGTGAGCTTAAATTAGTTTTCTTATACCCAGTATCTACCAGGGCCATAGCCCCTTCCAATCCGCCATCTATATACAACTTCAACAGGATAAATAAGTGCAGTTAAAGTGAAGGCAATTTATTTCTGAATGAATTTAAATTGCAAACTTTCAGATGATGAATACTTGGGCATATTCCCCTTTCTATGCCCGTGACTCACTGGTTTACATGCCTCCTCCTCGTTCCCTTGGCGCACTCCCACATGTATATTTCCATATTTTCTTGGGGCTGGATGCTAGCCCCCCTGAAAAAAATGACCACTCAACAGGGATTTTCCTTTCCATGGTGACATCAATCCCTTGCTCTGGTTTTGATCCAGCACAAATTTCTTCTTAACTTGTAATGCTAATGGAACCTCTTCCTCCAGAGTGCCCTGTACCTTTGCCGCCAAAGCCGCCAGCAAATCTGCCGGCAACCCATGAAGAAACATATGTGAAGATTAGGAATCTAATATCTGGGATGCCTTTTCTAATGGGGGGTAATCCGCACATATTTTTCCACCAAACTATGCCCTGGTTAACCGTCAGGAGCACCAACCACGCCTCATCCTTCAACTCATACGGACCTTATGCATGGTTAAGCAACTCCACGCATTCCTCCAATGAATTTGGAAAGCGTCCCTGTTCCTCAATCAGATCCTGCAACCATTTTGCCAGTTTCCAAAGGTAACGCGCCCACCACATGGGCTAATTGAAGCTAGAAATGAGATTCTCCTCCTGTTGCATGCACCAACAGCGCCTGGAATTGGCCTCACATGATTACCTGGTGAATTTTACTCAGCGCCTATATGAACAATGGCACATGACCATTAGGTGATTTAGTTTTTACTGAGACTTCCACGGATTGTGGGGTTGCTGCTCTTCATAATCCCCACCTCACACAACAAAAATGACAGCGAAAACTCCACCATAATTACGTTCATCAAATGTCAGTTCCACTTCTCTCTACAGAGACCTCCTCCTCCTAGGGCCCCACAAAACTGAGAGGAAGTATTTGTGTTTTTATTTTATGTAATGGATGGGTTTGTGTCAATGATTTTTAAGGAGTTGGGAAGTATGAGCCATTTTAATAACCACATGACTGACAACCTGGAGGAAATCCACTCAAAACCTGCGCACCAGCCCTGAATGTTACAATGTACTTTCAGACTATGGTTCCAGTGATGCTGAACGTGAGTAGCAGCTCTAACTCCACGATAGGTGCCAATAATGAGGCCAACGCCTGGGCAAGATCACTTTCCAATCTCATTTTTTCAGTTTGATTTTAAACAATTTTAGGTAAACTTTAAATGATTCTGAAGCTGAGGCTTTTCTTTCCCATAATGATAACATCAGCTACTGAGATTCGATTCAAGCAGGTACATTTTGATAATCACACAGGTGAGATGAGCGAACTTTATAAAACCCAGCAAAACTGGGCGAAAGTTGTATCAGGCAATGGCCAAAACGGTGCACCCAAAGGCAAAAAACTCCCTGGAGGGGGACCAGGAGCCAACGCCGCAAAGAATCCTCAAACAAAAAAACTGTCCAGGTTTGTGGAATTTGCAAAACAAAACCAATACATGGAGATACAGTACACGCAGCCCCTATTAAAAGTGGAACACGGGCTCCAACTTTTCTTAGGGGTTGATTCCCCAACTCTGTGGGAGAAGGTAGGTGAGGCACATGCCTCCCTCTTTCCCCACGCAGTATATGTTACCACCCACACCATCCACCACAGCTGGATCAATATGGGTTTTGAGACCAAAGAGGATGCAGACGCCGCAGCAAAAGTCTGTGTTGAAATAGCCCTCACCAAGGGCAAATGAATTGTGTGCACCGCGCGCACTAGATGAAACTAAAGCAAACACTTTGTTCATCTCTTTTGACTCGCTTCCCACCAACCTCCCCCATAAGCTAATTAAAATGAACTCTGATTCAGCCTCTAAAGCTAAGGAGAAATAAAACAACTTGAACTACAGCGTTTCCACCTTATGCTGAACCTGTGCACAGGAAAGTCAATCACTGTAATTGATCCAGTCCCCAATGTGGCCACGAATTTAACTAAAATCCCACACACCGCGGTATTCCACCTCCCAGATGTGGGGAGTGTCAAAACCTTTCTGCATCACACCAGAACGTGCACCCCCCATCTGCAACCATTGCACTGCACTGGGGCACAAGGAGCGTGCATGCCCTGTGAAAGAGGGCATCATGGCCCAGACTTCTGCAATGACACCATGGACAAAGATGAGGAGTCCTTTGGAAGAATGGTCAACGCCAACCACGCTTTCCTCTGGGGAGAGGACGGATACTATGTCCTCATTGACCCAATCTCACCCAAAATACGCAAACAGGTACAGAAGGCCCGCAAATGGGCAGCAGTCAAGGCCACATCTCTCGTGACCTCCTCCATTAACCTGAACCAAATCCAGATGGAAAAAGAGGAAATTGGACAAATCAGCCAATCAGAAACTAATTCCCAAGCCAGAGCAACCATGGAGAATGCGATCCAAACCAAGCAGTCATATCAGACAACTCATACAGAAAATTTTCTCAAGCTGACAGAATCACCACATGATCCCAATCAAATAGGTCTATTGGGACATTAATAATCCACTATGGATGCACCAACAGGGCCCAGAGCCAAAATCAAGCCTCAAAACATTGGGAGCCAATCAGAGCACCACCTCAATTCTAACCAAAATCACGTGTGGAAAAGCTTAATATAATCATTAATTCTAACAATATTCGCATGAAATCATCACAAGGTAAGGAGCTGGAAGCCTTGAAGTGCACTGGCCCAATCACACGGAGAAGTCCAAGGCAATGAGCGGGGGACTAGGGCTGGAAGGCTCACCCAACCGCTCTTGAGGCGCTGCGGGCACCTCAGTGTCAATAGGATGCTAAACATTGCAGGAGCCAGGTCTCAAGCGTCCCAAGCCAAAAAGTGGGACTTCCTGCACAAACTCCCTGTAGACATCTTGGCCATCCACGAGACCCACTGTCTACAGGGAGAAGAGGGATCCTGGGCGGCCAGGGTCTAAACTTCCCAGTCAATATGGACATCCCACTGTGGGGTGGTTGTCCAAAATAAAAAAAGTGTCAAATCCTCCTCACATTTAGATGGCCGCGTCCTAACTGCAAGGATTACAAACCAAGAGGCCACAATATCAATAGCCTCTATCTATGCACCATGCACTGCATATGAGAGGAAAAAATTCCTCAAATCTATCCTGATGCTCAGTCTCCCACCAGATACCATCCTTATGGGTGACTTCAACTGTTGGGACAATCCACTATGGACCAATGGCCCAACCCCAGGGGATACCCACTGGGACATGTTGGGTTCCGCAAGATGAAGGCATCCCTTGGCGTGTATGGCATCCTCCCCCCTGGGTTTCCGCTCCTTCTCCACATGACCTGCCCCAGAATACGTGAGGGAATGCTCATCTTGATGAGCTGCATTGACCACATCCTTGCACCAAAATCTTGCCGCTTGTTTAAAACTAACTTCACTACTAAAAAATTAATTTCTTTGACCACCGTCTAGTTTTAATGCAGCTCATGTTAACCAGGACTCAAATGCGGATGTCACCCTGGAGGAAGCTATACCTGGAGAACATAAAAGTTCCAAAAAATTCTGACTGGGTCAAGAACAAAGCTTTGAACCCAAATTTCACAACCCCATTCACATCAGATTCCTTAAAACTTGGGAAAAATTTAAATCTGAACTAATAAACAAAACTCGCCATCTCACATTGCACAAATACACCAGGGATATCGCCACGATCAGATTTACCCTGGCGGAATTTTTACCTAGAACTCAATACCCCGAAGTCCAGATACAGCCCACACTGGTTCACAAATGGGCGGATATATTCGCCCGCCTGAACGCCCTCATCTTTTAACACCAACACAGAATCAAAGTATCATGGAAAGGTAAGCACATAAAAGTAGGCAAAATCTGTTCAGCGTTTTCTGCCAATACAACACCTGTGGCAATCTGCCCCAGTGCGCACAGGTCTGCAAAGCCGATGGAACTTTGGCAACTGACCCAAAAGGGGTCAAGGCAGAATTTCTGCTATTATACCAAACTTTACCATGACACACCATCCGACCCAGAAAAAATAAAAAAATCACACTCCACCAGAATACAGAGTGCACCGCCGGACTATAGTCTCCTAAACCTGATAATGCAGGAGGAGCTCTGGAATACAGTCTGCGGGGCACAGCGAAGGAAACGCCCAGACCCTGATGAAATACCCTACGAATTTTATATAACATACTTTGAACAAATCGCCCCCCTCCTCCTAGCATCTATGAACCAGTGCTTGCTGGAGACCCGTCTCCTTCCTGGAGGTCAGGACTCCTATGTCATTACCCTAACTAAAAAGAGCGACAGACTGGACCTGGCCAACTGGCGCCTGATAGCACTCTCAAACACTGACACAAAAAAACTACAAAAATTCTAGCTACAAGACTGGGCGCACTAGCCTCTAGAGCCCTATCACCCAACCAATTTGGTTTTACACCTGGGCGCTCCATCTGGTCTAACATATACTCCATCGTCAATGTATGCCAATCCAAAGCAACGGGAGCCCTGGTATTTCTCGACCAGGAGAAGGCATACGGCCACGTTAGCTGGCCATACTTAAAAGAGTGCCTAAACGCCTTCAACCTCCCACCCAGGTTCATCAACTGGGCAATGCTCCTCACGGAATCTCAATCAATGGTGGTATGTGGCCCTGGTTTCCTGACTGACAGGATCAACCCGCGCAGAGGGCTCAAGCAAGGGGACCCCCTCAGCCCACTACTCTACAAAATAAGCTTTGCTCCACTCCTCAGCGTTGCTGACTCATGCCTCACGGGCATATATGCGCCAAACCAGCCCCCTATCAAGATACTAGCCTTTGCGGATGACTGTGTAACAGGTATAGCTGACAACAGTGATGCCTGACGGCTGGAGTGCACCCTAGAGGAATACTCCACGGTGAGCAGCACATTTCCTTAATAAATGAAAACTGAAATTATCCCCCTTGGCAAGTGTTAATTCTCTGCGTTTAGACTTGATTCCACCAAGTCAGTTTGCACAGGGTATTAGCTACTGGGCAACCAAATCAGACGATATGAAGATCGCTGATTCTTTTTAATAAAGCTAATAACTTCTTGCACGGAGCTATTGCCCCTTATTTCGACCTTTATTATTGTATCAATATGCAAACCTTTCTGCAACAACCTACTTATCAAATGAACCCCCACCAATCCACTATGTAACTCTCTATATCTCAATTCCACAAGCCAGATGCATCATCGGCTTGGTGTCTTCTATTTGTTTCTCCCTTTTTTGATTTAAAAACTCTCATTTATTCTAATCTCAGTATAATCTCCCATTCTCGACAATTGGTCAAAATTTCAATTGTTTATTGTATACTTCTCTTTGTTAGTCTCGAGACTCATCCTAATTCCCCCTCCAATCCGTCATATGGTTAGTGTATTGTCCAGTCATATCAACTTCCCAAAATTACCCCCCTTTGACTGGACGATATGCTCTTACTGTTTGTAGGCTTGAAGAAGCTTCATGTGAACTCAGTTGATGATCTGACCCCCCTATAGGTTCCTTGATGGTGTAAATATCCATGCCAGTCTTTTCAATTATCTCAAATGGGCCAACCAAGATGTTAGAAAGCTTGTTTTTCCTCCCAAAACCGTGCTGATTGTGGAATAAAATATGGTCCCCTATGGAGTACAGCAGAAGTATGATTTTTCACTTCTGATCCGTTGCCTGATCGCGAATCTTCTTAGCCAAACTGGTGGAATAGGCTTCCAATTGTAGCTTGATCAATATATCCATAAAGGTCTTCATATAACGCTGGGGCCACTCCACCAGTATCCTCTACACAAGAATAAAACAAGGCAGGCAAAGCTAGATGTCAACCTTATAATAGTTGGAATGGGCTCTTACCAGTGGACGAATGATAGCTAATACTGTATGCAAATACAGCCATGGGTAGAAGGGCTTTATTCTGAGGGTCGATCATTTACCAATTTATGGAGGATGTTCACTAAGGTTCCGTTAACCTGCTCCACCATTCAATTAGATTATGGATGATATGGGGTGGTCAAAACCCCACAGATTGCCATCATCTCGTTCAACTTCAGCAGAATGTGCAAAGTGAAATTGGTTCCGTTATACATCAAAATGAATTGCGGGAAGCCATGTCACTGTACACCACACTCCATGATGAATTTAGCAGTAGTGACCGCGCCCAAATCGTTGATGGTCCTGGACTCCACCCATCGAGTCAGATGATCTATGGCGACGATAATATACTTGGGTAAATTGGTACTAGTTGGCAGAGGTCCTACTTCATCAATAGAAATGGTGTGCCAGGCGAACCAGGGTTTGACCAACTGGTAGTGGTTCTCTTGTGGAATGGTTTTTCCACTTAGAACTTATGACAACAACTAATTGTTTCCAATACATTGTAATGCATGCTCTCCCAGTAGTATTGGGGTTGAAACATCTCCAGTGCTTTCTGCAATCCTCCATGACCTATAGCCCGATGAGCATCCATAATTATTGCAGGTCAGGCCAAAGGCTTAGGGAAACTCAGCGTCATGTCACCAATCCGCTTATATAGTTCTCCCCCAAGTAGAAAGGTATCCGCCCTAAGTCCATCTAGTATCTTGATCACATGCGGCGGCTCATCCTGGTATTTTTTTACCATCATCTTCTCATACATTATGTTGGCTAAATCCGCTGTGATTGCAACTGTTGGCAGCCTAGAGAGACAATCCGCATTTTAGTGTTTAGCTCCAGGACGGTGTACAATCTCAAAATCATATGCTTAGAGCTTTAATGCCCAACATGCGAGTCACCCTTCTGGTTCACACAGATTCTGCAACCAACAAAAGGAAGCATGGTCCGTTACAACTTGGAATTGTACCCCCATGCAGATATACTTGAAACTGTTTATAAGCGTAAATTACCACTAAACATTCTCACTCAGTAATGGTGTAGTTCTGTTCGTGACAGCTCAAACTTTAACTACAGAAGGCGACAGGATGCTCCACGCCATCATCGTCATTCTGAGATAATACTGCCCCTATAGTGGAGAGAGAGGCATCCGTTTGCACTATGAACTGTTTGTCAAAGTTGGGATATTGTAATATAGGTGCACTTGCTAATGCGGTGCACAATACATTGAAAGCATTCTGGCATCATTTTGTTCAATTGAAAGAAGCGTTTTTCTTCAGCAACTCGAAAAGTGGAGCCCAAATACAACTGAAATTGGGAATGAACTGGCGGTAATACCTGACCATCCCCAGAAGCACTTAGATGTCCCGCTTGCTACCTGGGCAGGTCATCTTGCTTATCGCTTCCACTTTAGCTGGCTGCAGTTTAAGCCCATTTGAATCCATGACAAACCCAAGGTATTCCAATTGTTCCTTAAAGAAATGGCACTTTCGAGGCTTGATTTTGATATTAGCAGCAGCGAGGCTTCAAAACACTTGTTCCAAATGGCCAAGGTGTTCAGTAAACATTCATTCGAACACGTTGATATCATCAAGATAAGCTAAAACACAGGACAACTTTAAATCACCTAGAATCATATACATGGCACGCTGGAACATAGCTGGGGCGTTTCACAACCCTTATGGCATGTGAGTAGGTTGGAATAATCCTTTTGACATGATTATAGCACATTTTTCCTGCTCTGCTGATGGCAATTCAATCTTCCAGTACCCCAAGATCAGATCCATGGCCAAGAAATAGTACACTCCTCCCAATCAATCTAACGCATTGTCAATCCATGGAAGAGTGTAGGAATTCTTCTTCATTACATTATTGAGTTTGCGATAGTCAATAACCACCCAATTCAAGCCATCTTTTTTCTTCACTATGAGCACCGGTGATGCCCACGGACTATTTGACAGCTCTAACATCCCTTGCACTATAAGTTTATCCACCTCATCGGAAACAACCTCTTCCACTGCTTTATAACATCTAATAGGTCGCGATCAAATGGGAGGGTGATCCCTGGTATCTATCTGATGTACCACCCCTTGAGCGCACCCCAAATTGTGATCATCATATGCAAAAATATCTCGATACTTTTCAAATAGCGCCATAGCCTGTTCTTGTTGTTCTGTTAATAATCCAGTAAGCGCTTCCTGTGGAACCATGGCCAATATTACAAGTGGAGAGCTTATCGGCAGTCTAAGATCCTCCCATGAGCTGAAATCATGAATACAGCGGACTTCTTCTATAGGAGAAAAGTGTAAGTAAGCCACCACTTGGTGCCACTGAATTGTTATGGTCTCCTTTTGTAAATTTGCTAGAAGCATTTTCACTTCTCTGTTCCCAGGTAGCAGAAACCCTGGAGCCACATGTGGCTCAAGCCAAGAGTGTTGGTAAGGAGCCATGATTTCACCATAAAGCCTTTTGGGACATTGATTTCGAGCTCAGTCCCTAATATGCATTGGTGTCCAGAGGGTATGCTCCAGTCACTAGCCGCTCAAAGCGGAATCCCTTTGTATTTATAAATCTGGTTGGGGAGGACCCTGGTCCATCGCTTCAGTCATCAATAGCACATGGGGATTACTTCCATTGCTGTAGGCTAAATTGATTTGACTAGAACGGAATGAGTCTGTTGAGATTCCACATGACTTAAAATAAACAGAAATCTGTTGTCCTAAAATATTAAGTGTTTCCTCCACCATGTCTATCACAACACCAAATTTTCTCATAATTGCTGCACTGATTAGTATGTCATAGTTGTTGTTTGGCAGAACCACCACTGGGGCAGAAGCCTGGACATACCCAAATCATAAGGGCAACGCACTATATGCACCTTCAGATACAATGCTATGCATCCCCATGGTTCCATATACTACTCGATGGTCCACATCCAGTTTCAACATAAGTTTAGCCACTAACTGGGTAGAGACTATGTTCACAGGGGCTCCAGTATCAATGATAGCCCATTTTTGTATTTTGAACGAATATGTCACAATAAGTACATTCCAAGTAAGAGGAGCCATCAGTGTTTATTGCATGTACATCCAAGGGCTTAATGTTACTTAGGAAAGAGGAGATGCTCTTGCCAACCTGTGGGTACTCATTGATGATCTTTCCCACCGGAATGGCATTGTGGACTCCTACCAAAGAAGTAGCAGCCATCAGAGGATCCTTGATACTTGTGATAGTCTGTTCCAAGATCTGCCATGCATATGGCTTTGGCGCTTCCTGGCAAAACACCAAGCTGGAGGGTAAATTTATACATTTGGACACAGAAACAGGGATACACAATGGAAGCTGTTGGTATAGTAATTCATCCAATTGAGTTTTGGATTCTTCCCAATTAGGAGCTGGGGATTCGTTAGGGACAAGTGGATTGGACATAGCAGAGGTAGAGCATCCCATCTTTACTCCGCTTGAGCTTTTCCCTGCGGGATCTCCTTGATTGGTAATGAATACAATTGTGTTTTACTATGGCAGTTTGCCACATATTGCCCCCTCCAGCTGCATTGGAAGCAAGTATTCATGAAGGGTTTGCATATATAACATGCAGCTGAAGGACCAGTGCAATAAACAATGGTATGTTTCCAAGGTCGGGAACAAGCTGGCAGATCATATCTAGATTGAAAAAGGATTCAAAGATCTGTATGATGAACAAATATATTCCACCAGATGATAGCGTAGTCGCTGTAGTTCATACTCTGAAGTCTTTGGTGCGGGGATAACAGAGTGTTGCTGGGCTATATTAGGGGTGCTGTTCGTGGCAGAGAGTCAGCATAAAGTATTTACAATTTGAATAAGTCCTGCCTCTTCTTTCAACATGTGAGACATAGCATTAGATAGTTCCCAATATGGTTTGATGGCCGCCGTCATCAAAATACCCACGTCCTCAGTGGATAAAAGGTTGGCTCTGATTAGCACATGTGCTTCCACTGATAAATGTTCAGCAAAATCTGACAGGGTCTCATCTTGGTGAAATTTTATAGTCAGAAAATCAGCTTTCCGTTGGGCCATCTTGGTCACACCCCTGAACAGCTGAAGAACAATCGCCTTAATTTCTTCATAGGATGCTGGGCTGTTTGGGAGTAGCAAGTAACTTGTTTGGCGCTGTCTACATCAAGAGCAGACAGCAACAGTTTTTCTTTCCTTAATCAGAAACTCCTTCTGTGGCGAATTTGAATTCACTTGAAATACCCGTTTAGGTTTCTGTCACAACTAAAAGGAGGTAAGTTCTCAATTCGCACAGCTTCGCCTTGCTTCACACTTCTGCAGCAAAGACCAGGTGCAATGGTTCGCTGGCTGGTCAAGCTCGATCTGGCATGATGAACTCAAAGGAAGTAGAGTTGCGCGGGGTATACTTTCCATCGCTTGAAGGATATTTGTTAGTGAAGTCATAGCGTTCATCCCCCAAATTGCCACTGACTGCACCATTCCCCCCATTTCCGTCATACTCCGCCAATTGCTCATTGATCACCTGCTCCACTTTAATTGAATGACATCTACACCTCCCATCCTGTAATTCTCGCTGCAGTGTCACATATTGATTTTGCAGCTCCCAATGATATTCCCTCTCCTCATGCAACTGCAGCTCCACTGCTTGTAGGCGCGAGAGGACACTTTTGATAGAATGGTGGTGTAACGAATGAGGGCTCATCATCATTTTCACAGTGTTGAATAATTACAGCTGACCAATGGCTCCCTGTAGTGAGCATCACTGTTAATTCTCTGCGTATAGACTTGATTCCGCCTAGTCAGTTTGCACAGGGTATTAGCCACTGGGCAACCAAATCAGATGATATGAAGATCGCCAATTCTTTTAATAAAACTAATAACTTCTTGCACAGAGCTATCGCCCCTTATTTCGACCTTTATTATTGTACTAATATGCAGATCTTTCTGCAACAATCTACTTTTCTAACAAACCCCCATCAATTCACTCTGTAACTCTTTATATCTCGATTCCTCAAGCTGGATGCATCCTCAGCTTGGTGTCTTCTATTTGTTTCTCCCTTTTTGATTTGAAACTCTCATTTATTATAATCTTGGTGTAATATCCCATTCTCGCTGATTAATCAACATTTCAATCGATTATTATTTGTTTACTTCTCTTTGTTAGTCTCAAGACTCATCCTGATTCCCCCTCCAATCCGTCATATGGTTAGCATATCATCTAGTCATATTAACTTCCTGACAGCAAGTACACCACCAACTGGACCACATCCCCCACCACATACAACCCAAGATGCAAAAACTCACTCGCTCTACTCTTTGCGTTACCCCTCCCCCCACCACCACCCCTGTCCGCCAATTTGGGATATGGTTGGAAACAGGGGGTATGCAAGCGAGATGATTGAAAATAACCTGCTACAATGGATACCCAACAGAATCGCCTCCCTCAGGGGTAGATCCCCCAGGTTATGGGGCGAGTGGCAGTTGCCAACTTATTCATCCTCCCAATGCTGTAGTTCCCCACATATGCGATCCCCTTCTCGCCCACCTTTATAACATAGATCTGTGCACTCATCCAGGGTTGGCTGTGGCCTGGATCCCGCCCACCAGTCCAGGTTGAGATGTTGTATGGCCCACACTCCAGCGGGGGCATGGGCCTGATAGATTTTGAGCACCATGCCAACCACATCCTGGGCACCTGGATAGAGGAAGTGCTAACCCCAGACCCCCCACAACAGCACTGGTTCAGGGCAGTGAGGGCCAACTTTGCGCAGGCTCTCAAAATACAAACCCGCACCATCCTTCCAGCTTACTAACATACTTCACTAACCGCCCAAATACAACAGGCCCACATGGAACCCCCCTCACTTTAAGAGCCTCCTCTGAACCATCCGCCACATGGGGTGGACTGTCACTACCACTGGTACAGTGCAGGGAAGGGGATGACCCAGACCCCACTTTGCGTTATGAAAGCCAGAAGACCACCCTACAGAGATATACTCACATTGACCCTATCCATTGCCAGAGTCAACTACCTAGTTTCTTTGGATATCCCCTATGACTTATCCACACAAAAGGCAATATGAAGGATGGCGCACCATTCACTCCTCCAGCTGAGGGTAAGGGCCAACACCTGGCACTGCCTAAGAAGAACCTACAGAATGGCAGACCACTTTCACTCACTCCACGCAACCAGCGCAGTATGTGGAGGAGAGGGCTCCCTACACCACCGCCTAGAAACCTGCCCCCATCCAAAGCCAGATGGTGAGAAGTCGCATGCCTGCTCAAGATCCAAGACGGCCAGGATTTCTCTATCTCAAAGAGCCTCCTTGCGATCTGACTTTCATCTACAATCTCATCCACCCTGCACACCCTATTGATACCCATTGCAATGTGGATGATCCACACTATTGCTTTTGATGCGTTCAAGAGCACGGTCCCTACCATCCATGAGGTTGTCAATAGGTTCCACGTCCATTTACTGGAGCATTTCCAAGCCTGGCTCTATAAGCATATGAGACCAAGACAGCAGAGACTCATAAACTCATGGTTCCCGCTCTGGTTCCTTCACACGGACCCCTTCCTTCACACCTGCTCTATAGTGGGGGCAACCCCCCTGGAATAGAGCACCAATCTCCCCACCCCTGGCGATCTCAGCTGGCAACAGGGGTAACCTGTGTACCCTGGGGTGCCCAATCATATCTAGTCATTGCTTTTCTTCCCTCCCCCACCATTTCCACACACATATCAGTAATGCCTGTCTCCTGGTTGGCTTGCCTCGGTGAATTAAATAATAAAATGATTATGAAGCTAGCAAATGTTTTATTGATTTTAGAAATAACTTTTATAAAATGAAATGAATTATCAGTTATCATTTTCCTTTTTTATAGCATTGCAAAGCCCACTTGACTAGGCTTTTAACCCTAGACTTTCAAGTGACGACCAGATCACTGTACACAAAGGATCCATATCTCAGTAAATCATGATTTGGAGAATTCAGAATGCCAGTCAAGCGTTACACCAGATCAGCCCTCATTCACCAATCAATAATTTCTAACCAATAACCTTTTTGATTTGTCCCTTTCCAGCACTAAATTCTCAAACTTGACCTTAATTTATGGCAAATCTGAGATTTAATCCATTAGGTTGATGTGCGGACCAGGCTGAGCCTAATACGTCACAGTGAGGGCATGGACAGCAAGAGTAGCCCCATGAGAATCTTTAAAGTGACGCTATTTGAGCTTATAAAGGCATGGAAAAGCTTTGTCTGGTTGCTGTTTAAAGCTGCTATCCTTGGTTCATCTCCAACAATGATGTTAGGAGAAATATCTACCTGAACGTCGTTTATCTTAATTTTATTTAATAGATTCTGGTGTACAAGGCCCCTGTATTGAGCACTTGTTGAAATCCTGGCAATATGTTACTTGAAGGTGCTTAGGCACAGGATCTCAACGATATAACAGATTCAGGAGCGTTAAAACTCTTGACAGCTGCTTAAGATCTTGGTGTAGAAAGTAAAACACAGATAGATTTAATTTTAGAGACAAAAATGGGTATATCAAGTGATACTTTATTAAGGTAATGCCTCCCAGTAACTATAGTACTTAGAGGCAAAAAATGAGAGGAATGAGCAAATTCAGGATAGGCAGAGGGTAGCTTAATTTAACTAAATAATAATTTGACCTATCAGAACACTCAAAATATTTTTCACCTCAAAGTGACTTATTTCTAGGTGTTTGGTCAACAGCAGGGATGACGAATCCATGTGGTAATGATTTAATATACTTTGGCCAATTATCCATCTTAAAAATACTTTCATTTCAGCTGATTACAGGACTTCATAGTCTTTTATAGGCGTATAAAATATTCTCATCCTTTAGAGTTCCCTTCAGGTCTATAAAAGGTTCTTTCTTAGAAGGTAGCACTAAGGACAAGCTAGTGCATTGGCAAACTTCCACATTAGTTTTCCTATTTTGCCAAGGGTTAAACATAAAATGTTTACTCAATCCAAGCTATTCAAGAACTTAGAGGTAAAATTATTACCCTGATATATACTATTCCACTGAGAATCAGCCTTGGAACTGCTAATATTGTTTAAACTATTCAAAATCAGGACACGCTTCTCCACTAGTCAAATCTATAAATTACTCAAAGTTATACCATTACCTAGGACAATTTCTATATAACCAAGAATCCCATCTGCTGTGAGCTGGCACTTTTTATAAACAGTGACAGGATAGTCCTACTGATGGGCAGGGATGACAATATAAAGATTGCCAGCCCATAATGCAACAAAATGGCCCTGAATATGCTTTCAACAATTTATAGGCAGGAAACCCACATTTTGAAGCGCCAACTGAGAGATTTTCATTCAACCAACCAGCACCAGCACTAGTTACAGCGCCTTACACCCTCCATAATTATTGTAATGGTAACCCAGTCAGTGCCTTCACCCCGCTAGCCTCTTATCTGGGTGGCCTGCAAGCTCTGCACCCATAATCAATCAAGTTGGTTCAGCCACTTTGCTAATCACTCAGAACGAAGCTTCTCCTTAGCTTCTTAACCAGAGGCATACTAAGGTTCCAGCATCGCACTGGTGGCTCTCACAGTGTTTCCTTTTGGTGGCAGCTGTTGTAGTGTTTGGCAAACCAAAACCTAAATACTCAGGGGTGATAACCTCAAGAATCATGCCCTACCAAGCTTGACACCATAAGCAGAAGATACAAGGCAAAAAAATTTGGTAAAGAGAGATGTTTAATAAAAATATTCTCTGGCTCATAAATAAGTCCAGCTGTGGATTCAGGAAGTGTTGAGTGAGAATAAGATATTGTGATCAAGCGTCAGTAATGGTTTAGGGTTATATGGATTGGCAGCACATTGGGAACTTTTGTTATATGATAGTTGGACTGCTTTGGCTCTTGATGATTTTAATACAAATTAAATTACATTTTAAATATTCTTAATTGCACTTGACTCAATACAACCAATTTTACAATTAACTCTTACCTGTATTTATATAATCTTGATACTATGTCCACAGATAATCTCCATAGGGTGAGAGAGGCCTAGCCTTTGACTCAAACTAGGATTTAATGTAGCAATTGCCATAGTCAAGGCTACACCTTAGCTAAAGCAATGATCTTGCAACATTATCTATGAACCGTTTAAGATACCAGGGTCATCTTATAACACCTGCAGCATCTAAGTAGACATAAATCGTCTTTCCTTAGATACCAATGCACATTTGGTCTGGTCTTCAGGGGCTAGTTCAAGCTTACAGAATCCACTAGCTAAATTTATCTTAAAATTTACTAAAATCCCACATGCAATTGGATGGAGTTATTGATGCATGTCAAAGATTGACTGTTTTTGCTAAGTAACTAAATCTATCCTGAAGTACTTTATGAATACTTTACGGCTTCCATTTTTTCTGCTCCAAGTGCAGAGGCAAAACTGAGGACTTTGTAATGACTTCTGAAGACCATCATTAAATCATATTTTTTAACTCAATGGAAACCAGAACTTCTTCTACCTTCTGTTTATAATAAAGCCTTGTGTATATGTGTAAAAAATCCACAGTATTAACCTGATAGGGTAGACCAATAATTTCTTCAATACTTAAAATCCTAATGAAAATTTTTCAGAGTAATAATCTTATAAAACTTAACTTTTCTTTCTCGTTGCAAACACTTTTGCAACCTATTCAATTCAAGACTGAATCTAGTTTGTAATCTCACAGAGGAGATTAGTCTGCGCCCATGTCAGGGAGCAGTTGGGCAAGCAAGTTAAGAGGAGCAGGCGGAAGGCCCGCAGCCTCCAATGTTCAAAAACGCCCCAGAGAATCTGGCGGAATAGACAAAAATCTCAAAAAACTGGCGGTCACAATTTCCCTGGAGATACTCGTGTGGCAAGCACGATGCAACCAGTACATCAACACGCCACACGCCCAGCCACTTTTGTTGGTGGAATTCGGAGTCCATGTGTATCTGGACATCCAAAAAACGGCCTTATGGGAAAAATTTTATGAAGATGTACACAAAATTTTCCCAACTGCAGTGTACGTTGCACCTCACTCCATGTCACACGGTTGGCTGGACCTAGGTTTCAAAAGCAAAATGCCAGTAGACGAGGCTGCAGCAGTGCACATAGTGGTCAACCTCCCCAAAGGCAATGGGTCATCAAAACCAAATGTACCGAATGGACAAAATCAAACCAAATTTTCCTCACGTTTGACTTTTTGCCTACTACAGTAAAACGTGATATTTTGGAGCAACACCTGAAAGATGGTCTCACCATATATGGCGAAATGCAATCTTTTGAAATGCAACGCTTCACACTGATGCCGCACCTGTGCACCGGCAAAGCCATCGCAGTTCTGAATCCAACTGAGGAGATTGTGAAGGACCTAACCTAGATCCCGCACTCCACTTTTATGGATATCACAGGGCATACCACCCACCCATTCTGGGTAAACGTGGACAGCGCGCCCCCATTTGCACCCGCTGTAATGCGTTCAGCCATAAGGCGCACGCATGTCCCATCAAGGAGGGCGTCACATTCCAAGAGCACCCCTCAGCGGCCATGGCCAGCGGAGAGGTGCACTATGAACCAACCGCAAGCACCAAGGAGGCTTTCCTGTGGGGAGCACAAGGCTGCTACCTATTAGTAAAGCCCATCTCCCCGCAGGAGTGGAAGAAGGCCAAGCAGGCCCATAGGGCTGCGGCCAAGGAAGTGGCCAAGGCCACCACCGCTATCCCACACTCACAACACCAGGAGGATATATAGGCCTTCATGGCGGAAGCAACTTGGGAATCCATCATCCAATAAGATTGGGAAGCCCATGCTGAGCGGGCCACTCAATCTGAGGATCTGATGGGAGATTTGATCTCACCCAATTGCTGCACTTAAGCTCTGGTCAAAACTGACTTGGGACCTATCCCAACTGAAATTTTTTTTTTTGGCCTGCTCAACGGTGCACAGAACTCATCTGCACCACAAAAAATTCATCTGACGTCAGAAAACAAAAAGCGAAGGCCAAAGCCAACGTGACTCTTTCCACAAAAATCAACAAAAACCCTGATAGCGTTGCTGCTAACACCCACGCTGCTGTAAAAGCCCATGGGGACCTTGAAGAGGCTGGTGGGCCTGGGGGCCCACCCCCTCGCATCTAAGGTGCGAAGGGGGAAATCTTCACTCTAGGGACATTGAATATCGCCAGACTCAAGGCCTCCCTGTCCCGGACAAGGAAACTGAGTTTTTTACAACACAATTTACCTGTGGATATCCTGGCTATCCAGGAGTCCCACTGTCCACGAGGTTCCAAGGAAGCTTGATAAACAATGCTCCTCCCATCCCTATCCTTTTGGTCGAAGCACTGTGGGGTGCTAATTCAGAAAAATAATTTTTTCAAATTTACATCCTCAGAAACATTCATAAATGGCTGAGTGCTCGTCATCACCTTCTCATGGGCTGATGTTGCACACACAATCGTCAACATCTATGCCCCAAACGGTGCACACGAGCATCAGGAATTTTTCTCATTGGTCAAATCCCTCCCACTACCCCCTGATTCTTTCCTAGTTGGTGACATGAACTGTAGGCTAACCTCACCAATGGACCGGTGGCCTCCCTCACCCCACGCCCCACAGGGTCATGTAGAACTACGCATTCTAAAAGCCACCCTTGGGTTAATGGATGCGCTGCTGTGACATGCCCCACTGCTCAAAAACATGATGCATCCCCACGTCCACAATGGCCAATTAAGGTCCATGAACCACATCGATTTTATTCTAATGCTGGCGAAATTCCAACCCCACATCTCCCACTTCAAAACAACAAAAATGGAATTCTCCAACCACCGACTGGTCTTGATAACCTACCACCTACCCATCACAGTTGCAAAGGCCCCACATTGGTGCAAAATCTGCCCCCCCGAGCTCACATCGCCAGGATTTTCCACGTGGGTGAATGAGGCAACTTTGGCAAAATCGTTTGTTGCACCGTTTTCCGCAGACCCCATTTCCACATGGGCAACTTTCAAAGAGGACACCATCCGCCACTATCGCCATCTCTCCTCCAGATGCTCACGAGCCACATCGGCGGTTATCTTGCGCACTCTGGCGGAATTGGCCCACTTGGAGTCCAACATTCCAGCCATAGGATACAGCCCTGCATGGGGCTGGAAGTGGGGTAGAGGCAGCCGCCCACCTCAACGCACTCGAAAGGCAACACAAACATCAGGTTTGTGTCCAATACAGGGCCACACGCATCACTAAAGGCGACAAGTGCACCGCATACTTCTTAAAAAAAATTTGCACCACACCAGAGCGTGGCCTGCACACAGGTGCGAAGATTGGATGATTCCATTGTGGATACGCCAGCTGAAGTGGCAATCAAAACGCAAGAATATTACTCCAAGTTATACCGAGCTGAACCAATTCAGCTGGCCAAAATGGCGGAATTTCTTGACTGAGCTCATATCTGCACCATTTTCCAATACCCAGAAATAATGAATTTAATTACTCCAAACAAATTATGGACAGCCATTCGCGGTGCGCCAGACTGAAAATGCCCAGGCCCAGATGGCATTCCATATGAGTTCAACAAAAAATATTTCAAAATATATATCCCCGTTGCTGCTAGCCTCACTTAATCAAAGCCTGTTGGAAACGCACCTCCTACCAGGAGGACATGAGGCCTTTACTGTCACACTCTTCAAGAAAGGGGATAAGCTTGACTTAGCCAACTGGCGCCCCATTTCTCTAACAAACACAGACACCAAAATTTTAACAAAAATCATGGCTAACCGTTTAGGGACTGTAGCATCTGCCACCATCTCCCCAGAACAATTTGGTTTCATCCCCAGAAGGTCGATTTGGGACAACATTCACTCTGTGGCTAATGTGTGTCAGTCCACAGCCTCTGGGGCACTGTTATTCTTGGACCAACAAAAGGTCTACGATAGATTAAACTGGGAATACCTAAGGGCCTGCCTCCATCAATTCTGCCTACCCCCCGCTTCATAAACTGGGTAATGCTGCTCACGGAATCTGCAACAATGGCAGTGCATGGCCCAGGCTTCCTAACGGAAGTAGTCCGCCCTCAAAGGGGCTTGCAACAAGGGGACCCCCTCAGCCCACTCTTATACAACTTCAGCCTTGACCCACTACTGCGAAATGTGAATGCCCAACTCACTGGGGTCCATGTGCCAGGCCAAACCCCAGTCAAGATGATGGCATTTGCAGATGATTGCGTGGTGGGGGTGTCTAATAATAAAGATGCACGCGCGCTTGAAGCCCTCATCCAGAAATATTCCCGGGTAAGCAACGCGGCACTGAACGCCTCCAAAACCGAAATCATCCTCCTTGGTCAGTTTCAGAACTGCTGGGCCCCAGCAATTAGTTCTCAACCCGGCCCATCTGCTCGCCCACGTCCACGCCTTACTAACTCAACACACACCGCTCCACTGGTGCTCCCCTTTGTGCCACGTCCTACCATAGGACCGGTGCGCCATCTGGGCGTGTGGATGGAGGCAGGCGGATATGCATCAGCAGTAATGGAGTGCCGTATACTGGACAACGTGACGAAGCGAATTGCCTCTCTCAGAGCCCACCCTACTACCCTCACTGGCAGGGTTGTTCTTGCCAACTCTATGCTCCTATCCAAAGTCTGGTTCGAAGCCCACGCCATCCCCTTAACCCAAGCTTCTTCAAATCCCTGTATGCTATGTTGCAAGGATGGCTTTGGTCAGTCTGCCCTCCACCAGTATGGCTAGAGGTCATGTTTGGCCCTCATCGTCAAGGTGGCATGGGCCTGCTTGACATCAAAGCCCATGCTGCCAAGATCCTGGGCACCTGGATCGCGGCCGTCACCGCTCCTACGCTCCCATCCCAACACTGGTCCCACGCAGCCCACTCCAACTTCTCCCGAGCCTTGGGCCTCAACAATCCTTTAAACACCCACTCCCTGATGAAATACCTCGCATCACACACATCAGCCACAGGTCCTCATGGGACTAATACCCACTACAAACGAATCCTACTCTCCATGCGAAGCGCAGAGTGGAGAATTCATATTAGCGGACATACAACCTGAAGAGGCCGCCCCTCTCCTCAGTTCACACAAGAGGTACAGGGGCTACCCATCCATGATGGCGTGATCCCCATTCGACCCCATGTCCTATCCAGGGTGGACTACCTGGACTTGATGGACAACCCTTACTCCATTGAGACCCAAAAAACTATCTATAAATACGCACATCATCCTCTGTTGCAACCTCAAGTCCGCTCCCATGTGTGGCGCTGCCTGAGGCGGGTGTATCATACAGCTGAGCGCTCTAATGCTTTACACTCATCCTGTGTCGTGTGTGGCCAGTATGGAACGCTGTTCCACCGCCTGGAGAAGTGCCCCACCTCTAAAGTGATATGGCACGAAGTTCAACGTCTGCTGGGCCAGGATCAAACGCATCCCTTCAGTCTGTCAAGAGATAAGTTTGTTTTATCAATGGCCTCCCCCCTTCCACCCTCCCTCCATGCCCTGGTGATTGCAATCGCCATGTGGACTATCCACACGATTGTCTTGGATGCCATCGCCAGCTCCATCCCCACCCTCCCAGAAGCTGTCCACAGATTCCAGTCTCATTTGGTGGACCACTTTCAAGCGTGGATGTTTGGATACCTCCCACTGCATCGCTGACAGCTGGTCTCCTCCTGGTTCCCAGTCTGGTTCATCAAATCAGACCCCTTCCTCCACACATGCTCAATAGTGGCTACGGCCCCTTCACACGTTCCCTCCCCCTCCCCATAAGTGGCGTTCCCACTGGCAACAAGAGATAGCATCGCTTCTCTGGGGTGCCTCCCCTGGTACTAAGTTTGTCCTTCCTGAGTCATATTCGGAAGTGTCCATCCCATGGTCAGCCTTCCCCACAATAAATCTAAATATTAAAATATGAAAAGTTGAAGTATTTAATCCTTTTAAAATATAACTCCATAGGAACCAGAACAATTAGTTCCCAACTTTTCAGTCTGCCCACCAGGCGATAATGATAGTACATACCGTAATCTCCAATCTGGTATTCAGGTAAAACAGGTTTGTGTTGATTGCTCCTTTGAGTCTCTTTTTGTGTGGTTTTTTTAATTAAATTCATTTCTAGAGCCTGAAAATGGATAATCTCATCAGCTAAATTCAACATAATTAAATCAGAATTTCCTGGGATGCTTTCCTCAAGGATGGTCTGAACACTAGAAGGGACTGAAGGATCCGCCCATATATACACTTAAATGGGGACATATTGATAATGCGGTGGTAGCTTATCTGATAAGCAAACAAGGCACTAGGCAAATACAAATTCCACCAAGTTGGGTCAGTGGATGCCATCTTTCTTAGAATAGAGATCAGGGTCCCATTGACTTGTTCAATGGCCCCATTTGTAGATGGATTATATGGGACAACAAATCGCTGAGTAGTGTTAAATAATTTGTATAGCCCCTGTATTAGTTGCAAGGTGAAATTAGTCCCATTATCTTACATAAGAACCTCAGGACACCCATGTTGAGAAATGATATGCTGATAGAGGAATAACACTGTAGTCTTAGCAGAAGGGGTAGCAATGGAAATGTCCTCAACCCATTTGGTTAAATGGTCAACAGCTATAATCATATACTGATGGCCATGCAATCCCCAAGGAAAAGGACCTAAAACATCAATGCTGACCACCTCAAACGCCTTAGTCGGGGAAATAACTTGATATTGATATGTAAGGTTGGTAGTTGCATGGCTTTTGCAGATAATACATGAGTCAAGGGTCTCTCAAATGAACTCAGTCATGTTGTTTCAATAGTATCGAGTCTTCAACCTATCTTGAGTCTTCTTTAAGCCTCTATGACCAACTTGTTCATGACCTTACATTGCAGCATGAAATCTAGAGTTGGGATGTAGGAAGGGCAACCACTTAGATTTGACTTTCTTATACAAAGCTTCATCTTGAATCATAGTATCTTTGGTAATTAATTTTAGAAAGGCTCAATCCTCTTCAGTTTCTTGATCCCATAACTAAATTGTCCTAAAAGATTGTATAAGTGTTTTTCTTTTCTAGTTCCAAGATCAGAATAGGCAGTCAGGATAGCCCATCAGCATTTTGATGCTGAGCCCCTAAGCGATGAACAATGGAGAAATTGTAATTTTACAATATTAAAGCCCAACGGGCCAACCTCCCATAAGGATCCTTCATGTTCTGCAACCATCTTAAGGAGGAATTGCCGGTAATAACAGTGAAATGGTTATTATATAAGGAGGGGCGGAAGTTCTTGATTGTTAGAGTTACTGCCAAACGATCCCGCTCAGTAACACTATAATTTAGTTTGGCCTTTGACAAAGTTTTGCTATATTAAGCAGCAGTATGATCATTCTTCTCTTCATCACACTGAGATAATATAGCTCCAATAGTGACATTGCTTGCATAAGTATGTAAAAAGAAAGGCTTATCAAATTGGGGATGATTTAGAACAGGTGCCTTGATCAAGGCGGTATGAAGAGAATTGAATGACTGTTCTTGAGCTGACCCCCATTTGAAAGACACTCCTTTTTGCAACAGGTTAAGTAAGGGTTCAGCCATATCAGCAAAGTTGGGAATAAAATGCCGGTAATACCCAACCATGCCAATAAAGACTTGAATTTTCTGTAAAGAAGAGGGAGGAGGCATTCATTGGATGGCTTGAACTTTATCCAAGAGGGGTTGAATCCCTTTAGCTGAAACCTGATGTCCAAAAAAGTCCATTTTTTGTTTTGAAGAATGAGCATTTGGAGGGTTTGAGTTTTAAGGAAGAGCCCCAATTTGGCTGAAAACTTCTTTTAGATGGTCTAAATGCTCAGTAAAAGTTTTGGTGAACATGGTAATCTCGTCAAGATATACCAGAACACAAGTAAGCTTTAGATCCCGTAGCATACTGTCCATGGCCCCTTGGAAGGTTGCTGGGGCATTGCTTAGTCCTTGAGGCATATGAGTTGGTTTAAACAACCCTTCACTCGATATCAGGGCACACTTGGCACAATCTTCTGGTGATAACTTGATTTGCCAGTATCAACTGTCTAAGTCCATGGCCAAAAAAATATGTGGATCCAGCCAACAACCTAAGAAAATCATCATTCCCAAGTAAGGGATGACAATCCCGTCGAGTAATGGCATTCAGTCGGTGACAATCATCACAACTTGATGAGAACCATCTTTCTTCTTAACCAATAACAATTGGGATGCCCAAGGACTATTGGAGGGTTTTAATAATCCAGCCTCCAACAATTGATGCAACTCCTTGGTAACCTGGGCTTCTTCTACTTTAGATTTATGATAGGGCTTTGCACAAATAGGAAGGTGATCACCAGTTTCAAAAGTGTGCACTACTCCTTTTATCTTCCCAAAATTGTAAGTATACTTAGCAAAGATGTCAGAATATTCATCTAATAATTGAAGCACTTGTTTCTCATGTTCACTAGAGAGGTGTTTTCCAAAAGCAGGACATACAGTAAGAAATCTCCTGATCACTTTTCAGTCCAAAGTTTTGTAGACTCCCAAAGGGTTTAACATGATAGATATGAGATAAGGGCAGTAACTTGACATAAGCAATTGAATGCTCTTGATCTACCAGTTTTGCCTCATTGGTAAGGTTCGCCAGTAAGACAGATAATGATCCTTAATAAGAATAATCCAAAAATTTAGGACAAGGCAAGAGCTCTTTAACAGAAGGACCTACAGTGCCTTGGACCTGTAACAAATGTACCTTGGGAATCGAAAAATGCAAAGAAGTGTTAATATTTACTTGTGATTTTGGAAGACTAACTAATTTCTCAGGGGAGAAAATAGGCATCCCCTCTTCAATATCCGCTTATGTAGGGTGTAATTTTAGGTGAGAATACCAACATGATATTGAAGTTTTTAAGACCTTTTGGTTCCTTCCAGCAGGCATAACCAACATTGGGTAGAAGCATAATCAGATAAAAGTAATGGGACTCTATATCCCAAGAGAGACAACGATGAGTCAGGGTAATTGATAATTCCATTAAAGTCTTGTAAAAATTGAGTCCTCAAAAAGTAAATCATAACTCAAATTAATTGAGTACAATGGCTATTATGGTAAAGGCTAATTTCCCAATTTTCAGGGGAAAGGACAAAAAAAGCTCCAATAGACTGAGTACTCTGAGGTCTGGCTGTGCCATATCCTTCATAATGAGAAATATCAGGTGTTAATTTGACCTGTTTGACCAATTTTGATGAGACAACATTCACCGGGTGTCATGATTCTGATATGACTGGATGATAGCCCCAGTCATCATGGCGAAATAAATAGGTATCCGCCAGAATCAAACCGGTAATGGTGATTAAAGCTGCGAATTGAGGCGATATTGGGTTATTGGGAAATTTCCTTGAAATAGACGATTCTGAAATTAACGAATGAAGAATTGATACAGCCAATAAGATATGGCAAATTAAATTACTAAGCCATACAAATTGTAGCATCCACAGTCACTACAATATATAGGTGAGATGAGATGATCAAGAGTTGTTGTTGTTAAGTAAGTAGATGTAAGCGGAACTAGAAGAAGCTGCGACGTTAAATAAATTAAATAAAGAAGTAGCGGGAGCTAGTGCTCCATATTTTTTATAAGTCTACTTTATATTCCAAGGGCAATGATCATCATATCGTTGTTTCTATTTTCTCAGTGGGTTGACCCTGTGCAATTTTGGTGGCGTATCTCTTAGATATCGCCAATTTTATAACAGTGGTGCTCACTACAGGAGGCCCATTGTTAAATTATCTATGATAAAATCTCAGTTGTCAGCAATGTTGCATCAATGTTGTTTTAGATAAATATCCTACCCAACTCTCTGGGTCATTTGCCTATGTGGAGCTAAAACTGGCGTTGGATGCTGTGCTTAAAAAACAAGATGGGCTGCTCCAGGAGGTCTACTGCACTAAGCTGCCCCCATTCAATTGTGAAGGGAATATTTATGGGTACTTTCTGCGATTTGAGATTGCGCCTGAAGGAGTCTCAGATCAACGAAGAGCTAAATTATTGATTTCTTCCTTGGACGTTGGAAGCGCTGATCAAGTCGTCTGTTATCTTTCAGGTAGTTCCCCCATATACTAGTAAATCAAAAATACGGTGCTGTGGTTGTTCAGCGGAACTGCAAAGATGTCTCAGCGGAAGGTCGAATTTTTGACCATCAAGTTTCAGCGGAATGAAACTCTCACTGCCTTTGCTGAGCGCTTTACAGTGGAAGCGCATGTGTTAATTGGGGCCAGAGTTTTATCTGAAGCTGATGTGTGTATTGCGATGAATTCTGCTGTAAAGCCATACTGTGAGCTACACAACGTAATGGCCACACTGTTGTATGAGAATGTACTTTGCTTAAACTTGTTCAGTTCTTGCACCGCATATCAGCCAACTTCCCTCCACCTAATACTGATTGGTATTCTATGGCTATGAATGCTGAACCATCACAATTGGGGAACCCTATCAGTCCAGTTCAGATATCACCAAGCTATTCTCAGCAATTAATCGTCCACCCCATTCCTGCTTATCATCCTCAGGTCTGCTACTGCACTAGATCTGTTTATGCTGATTAATTCCAGCTTAACCCTCATCATGGATGGTATCGCATTAATTAAGTAAGTAGGCCTTATGGGGTCAGCTGTTTCAAATGCAGTCAACAGGGGCATCTGGCACGATGGTGCCCTACTCAACTAGTCTCTTGCATACAGCCAGAACAGTATGGCAAGGGAAAAGTCAGAGCGGAATAGAGAAGGGACTCTCTATCTCCGCTATACCATGCCCAAATGTCCCACCTGAACCCACAATTGAATATTCAGCGGAAGTTTCCTTACATAATGATTCAGTGTTATATCAGCCGCCTGTTGGAGGGGTGAATGTCTTGACACAAGTACAGTCAGATGCTATGATGGAAAAGGGGGCTCAGATGCAGGTCGAGCCATATGCTTGCCAGATGGTATACCAAGTAACCCTGAAAAGTTAGACCCTTCCTCGGATGCACCTTTCTTACAAGCATTAAGCATCGCCCTTCCAGTCCATACTATTATAAAACAATACCCCCAGAATTTTTGAGGGGATTGCATGTTTCCTTGGAAACAGGGATCCTTTAAATGTCCATGTTATCAACAGTCAAGATGCATCGTACTCTGAATGTACTTACTGTGACCTGGTTGTAGCTAAGACCTGAGTCCATGCCATCATAGATACTGGCACACTTTTCAACATAGTCTGCACCAAATTGGTGGCTAGGTTGGCATTAAAACCAGATGTGGAACTGGATGGTATATGGCACTGCTGGAGTGGAAAATATGATCTCTGAGGGTGCATACAGTGCCCTTCCTCTGAGGTTTAGTTCTATTGTTGTGATAGCTCTAACTATAGTGTTACCAAATAGCAATTATGATCTGTTAATTGGAACTGCCTTCTTGCGACACTATGGGGCTGTTATCAATATGACAAATGAGACTTTTGAAATATTGGGTCAGAAAATCCCAATTTACTTTAATCTAGAGGAGTACCAAATGGCCCAGTGCATATGGGGAATATTAATCTAGCTTATAGCGATGGAGTCATTCCAGTGCGCTACCATTGGTTAAAGGGAAAACCTGAGCTCTTCCTCAACAGATATATGAATATCAAGGGCTGCCGCTCAGAGCTGCCAGACCTATATCTATTCCATCGGGGCATCAAGTTATAATGGACACTGACTTGGTGATTAAAATTCCAAACGGACTCTATGGGGAGGTCATTGGGCCATATCAGCAATCACAGCTTGAGCTCCACGTGGCTCCAGGTATTATTTTACCAGGGCAGGGTGAGATCAAAGTTTTTCTCACAAATCTACAAACGGTTCCTCTGCAAATCTGCCGTCACCAAATAGTGGCATATTTACACTTAATCCCTGTTGAGGAGGTCCATTTGGTTCATGACTTTAAGTCACTAGAGGAATTTGGTCTGCCATCCTCACCACAGCTTAGTGTAATTGCAGTTGCTTCACGTGATGAATTAATAGGGCTGTCAGAATCACAGAAGGATAGGGCAATCTCTTTATTTCAAAAATATAAAGAAATTTTTGCTGTTGATAACCATGACTTAGGGTTTTCTTGGGGGTGATCCATTGATTGGACACCGGCGATCATTCTCTGATAAGGTCACAACTGATCCGCCATTCGTGGGCAGCGGAATACATGGTTATAGAGGAAATCAACAAGCTATTACAACATGGGATGCTTGAGCTATCCAAGAGCCCGTGGGCTTCGCCTGTTCTTATTGTAAAAAAAGAAGGATGGCACCAACTGCGTAGTAATAGACTACTGGAAGCTCAACAGCATCACTAAAAAGGTCTCATATCCCTTACCACAGATGACGATGCTTTAGATTGGTTAAAGGGAGTTTGTTTCTTCTCAGCTATGGACCTGATCTCAGGCTACTGTCAAATTTAGTTGCCACCGGTGGAGCAGGAGAAATGTGCTATAATCACATCCAAAGGGCTTTTCCAACCAACCTGGATGCCACAAGGGCTGTGTAATGCCCCAGCTACGTTCCAACGGGCAATGGATACTATTCTTGAAGATCTAAAATTGTCATGTGTTCTTGTATACCTTGATGATATTAATGTTTTCTCCCGAACCTTCTCCAAACACCTCGACCATTTAGAAGCTGTATCCCGCCATCTCGCTGAGGCCAACGTCAAGATAAAACCTTTGAAATGTCACTTCTTTAAGAACCATCTGGAGTACCTGGGATTTGTGGTTGATGCCATAGGGCTGAGACCTCAATCAGCCAAAGTGGAAGCCATCTAAAAAATGACTCTACCCAACAGCAAGCGGGATATACAGGTCTTTTTGGGAATGGTCAGATATTACCAGCAGTTCATCCTAATTTCAGCTGTATCAGGGCCCACTATTCGAGTTATTAAGTAAAGACACCACTTTTGAATATACAGAACAACAGCAACATGCTTTTGATACGCTTAAAACTGCACTGATCAGCGTGCAAGTGTTACGTTACCCTAATTTTGAAAAAGAATTTATTGTTCAAACAGATGCATCCCTTTCCACCGTAGGGGCAGTCCTATCCCAAAAAAATGAGGAAGGAGAGGAACACCTCATAGAATATTTCAGTCGTAGCTTGAACAGCCATGAGCGCAATTATACTGTCACTAAGCAGGAGCGCTTAGCAGTGATCTACGCCTATAAGCAATTCTGGGTGTATCTGCATGGAGTGAAATTCAAAGTTATAATGGATCATGCCTCACTATGCTGGTTACAAAATATGAAAGAACCAGAAGGGCGCCTGGCCTGATGGGCTCTTAAATTGCAAGCATACAACTTCAAATTCTTCATCAACCTGGAGTAAAACACCAGATTGCCAATTGTTTATTGAGATTACCCAAGATTGCAGTTATGGCAGATGTAAGCTATATAATGTTCAACAAAATGATCTGCAGAAAATATGACGATGAACTGCCCCAAGTGATTAAATAATTGAATTAATTGCAAACAAATAATTTCCAATGGAATGAGGAACTGTATAAGTAGATCAGCAATTCTATAGTGAATTTTCCGCGACCCTCAGCATGGCCAGGAATTATTATGAGTGCTCACAAGGCAGTTGGACATGGGGGGTGCGTAAGACAATGGAGTTGTTGCGCCCTCAGTACTATTGGGAAAGCATGAACTTCAATGTGTTTATAACCATTTCCTGTTGCCATCAGTGCCAAGTGGAGAAGCCATTCCTATGTAAGACTTCATATCAGGTAGTGAAACCACACTTTGCTTGGCATACTGTATCCTTGGATGTTTTTGGTCCCTTGCTAACAGGAGCTAACAGGTACAAGTATATCCTTGTGGCTATCGACCATTTGACCTGATGGGTTGAAGCAAGGATAATATGAGATTTAGGGGCAGTTACAGTGGCCAAGTTTTTGATGGAGTGTCTTATTCAGTGACATGGATGCCCTCAGTTTATTCTCACTGACAATGGAACTAACTTCACCTCGCACATCCTCCCCAAACTGAACAAGCACATGGAAACCTGTGGAGTTCTAATGACCCCATACCACCCCAAATCTAATGAAATGGTCGAATGAGTGAATGGGACTCTGATGAATATCCTAGGCAAATTAGCAACAGATCAACCATCTGATTGGACCTCCCTTTTTTCCACTGCTGTGTTTGCCTATAACGTTAGTTACCATTCCACCATGGAGAAGAGTCCCTTCCAACTACTATATGGCTGATACCTAGCTCTTCCAGAGTTACCTTATTCGTGTGTAGAAGATACTGGAAGAATGGAACCCCACCATTATTTGAATAACCTTGCAAACATTCTGATCAAATTGCAGACTGAAGCATATTCCTTCAGCTTAGTGAAAAAGATTAGGACTCAGGCTGCTGATCAAGTATGTCATAGCAGTTTGGCGCAGTTCAAGGAAGGCGATATGGTTCTCTTCCATGACCAACATGGGTTTGGCCAGAAACACAAGTTGGCCAGCAGCTGGATTGGGCCATTTGAAGTTATTGAAAAGACAGGTGTGGATGCATATACTAACAAGGACCCCGCTAGTGGTCAGATTATCAACTGAGTGCATGCCAAGTTCCTCCATGGGTATAGGCAATAGGAGCCTTATCATCCAGTCAAAGGGGGGGTAATGTTGGGATCCTGATATGACTGGATGATAGCCCCAGTCATCATAGTGAAATGAATAGGAATCCACCAGAATTGAACTGGTAATGGTAATTAAAGTTGCGAATTGAGGCGATATTGGGTTATTGGGAAATCTCCTTGAATTAGGCTATTATGCAATTAATGAATGAAGAATTGATGGAGCCAATAAAATATGGCAAATTAAATTACTAAGCCATACATGTTGTAGCATCCAAAGTCGCTACAATATATAGGCGAGATGAGATGATCGAGAGTTGTTGTTATTAGGTAATTTGAAGTCAGCGGAACTAGAAGCTGCGACGTTAAGTAAATTAAATAAAGAAGTAGCAGGATCTAGTGCTCCATATTTTTTTATAAGTTTATTTTATATTCATATGGCAACGATCGTCATATTGTTGTTCCTATTTGCTCAGTGGGTTGACCCTGTGCAATTTTGGCGGTGTAACTCTTAGATATCACCAATTTTATAAACACCAGGTATCCAGTATCTATTATAGCTTTAACATTTACTTAAATCACTCGGAAGTCAATATGGGTAATGGTGCTTCCAAACTGAGAGGATAATGCTAACAAGGAGGGCAAGGAATAAGAAGAATGTTGAATATTTATTACACTCAATCAAACTTTGATGCTCTTGCTGCGCACTCATATCAAAGTGGAGAATTTTACTGGGCTTATCTCTTTTCTTCTTCTCATATGCTTCCTTTTTAAAATAACGATTCTTAGTAAGGAAATAGCAATGACAGTAGTTACACTGGATCGCCCTAGTGTTCTCAGGCATGGCGTAGACTTTGGGGCGACTAGGTCTAAGTGACCTAAGAACTTTAGGGTTTTCAGAGAATTGAGGAGGCAATTCCAATAAGGCCTCCTTAATGTCCAAAATATTTTGAAGATTCTTTTTTAGACTGACTAGATAAACTTTTATTTAAGTCCTGGAAGTAAAAGCTGACAGAACTGCAGGAATTGCATCGTCCAAGTTTAAATGACCACAGGCTACTAGAGTTTGAGCTTCCCAATAGAAAAATGAGCAAAGTCTTTGATAGATTCATTATGGTGGGGCTGTATACCCATAAAAGCCTGCTTTTGCGAGGATAAGGTTTGCTCATTCCCAAATTCTTTGATCAACGCTTCTTTAACTTTAGACCAAGTAGAGCAAGTCATTAAGTGAGGAACCATAATATCCTGAGCCAATTGAGTAAGGCAATTAGGCAAGTAATTGATCATTTGGTGATCTGTGGCCTCACTTAATGCCTTTTCATATAGATAAAGAAAGGAGATAATGCTGCATTCCCCTGGGGAGTATTTGTCCTTGAATACTGGCTTGAAACTTATGAGAGCATTGGTGGTCAAAACATGCACTCCAGGTTGTTCTGGTTTCGTGGAAACATAAGAGATGGAATCTGAAACTTGAGAAGAAATAGAGGATAAGGATTAACAGCTTCATTACAAACTTCACTAATATGACAATTCAGATCAGCATGCCCTACTTTCTCATATAATTGGCAATATAGCTTAAAACCTGTTCCTGCTGTGCGTTGTACTTGAATTTCAGCGTCTCAATTCTTGCTTGGAGCAGTTCACCTTTTGATTTGCAAGCATGTAGTAAGATATCAGTGACCTTGGCCCATTTTCCCAGATTTTTCAATTCATCAAATAATGACTGAAGCAACAAGAGGGGATCGATTGTTAATCCCATTTGGGGTTAGGTTACACTCTTTACCCAATTTAGAGAATTTTTCACGCAAGTGGTTCATCATGTTCAAGAGAGAGTCAATTTGCTGGTAAGATCCTCAGTGCCCATTGGCGCCTGGAGGTCCCCGAGGTCCATCCATGCCTGGGGGTCCATGAGGCCCATCAGCTCCAAGAGTTCCACGTGGTCCTACACCCCCAGGTGGCCCACGTAGCCCTTCAACCCCTGGAGGATCCATATTTCCATAGGCTTTCTCTACATCATTAACCCAGAATTGAATTTCTGAGTATATTTTTTCCAATTGGAAGAGATGGGTTCTAATTTCCTCCTCCATTGATTGACTACGCTCAGAGAGTTGGGAAATACCCTATCTCCATTCTCTCTGAATCTCCTGAACTTGCTCGGGGAACTGTACATCAACAAAATTGGACATCCCATAGTTGAGCTGAATAAGCTGCTGATGTACATCATTGGGGAAAGCCCTATTACTAATGATAGCATCATGATTATCTTGGCTAAACTCAGAGGCTGACTTAAAAAATTCAAAAATATATTTTTCAAGGACTGGAGTCCTTCTAGTAATTTGATCATCCCTTGGTGGTGCATTCCAATTACAGGTAATAAATGGTATAAGGTAGGATGTACAAGTTGGTGCAAATATTGCTCAGGGCCAATTCCTGGCATTTGAGAGTTTTGCAGCACTTTATGCAATATAGAAGGTACAGCATTTGATCAAGCTCAGGTAGAATGAAGATCAGGTTTTAGGGCCCCTTCCAGCAATTGATAGATATTATTTCGTAAAACCTCAGGCTGTATTTGAAAGTCTGAGGTAAAACTTAAGTTAGGACCATAAAATTTCAAGTTGGCCAGAAATTCCAACGTGGAGGGTAATCTTGAAATTTGGGCTCCTGTTGAACAGACCCAACGTAAAATGCTGCCTTTCTCTTGGTCTTGAGCTTCGTCAGGAGAAAAATGAGAATCCTAAATAGTGATAGACGTTGTCACTGGTGCGTAACTCAGTGTTACCCTTAGTGAGCACCAGTCTGGAAGTTTTTTTTCACTTCCAATGGGGCAGGTATGATCTCGAAGTTACACTGAGAGGATTTTCCAGAAATGTATTAGATCCAAACGGAACTATAGGTTATGAATTGACCTCCTTCTTAATATTTAAAAGAGGAAATATTTATAGGCTTCATAACTGCTCATAATCTATCTGAGTGAATTAATCTCTGCGCGATTAGATCTTCAATCAATTGATCAGGATCAGATTGATCGTTAACCTTGATAGATTTCAATATATTGCTCACTCCTTCTGATGATGTTGGGGGAATTGATGAAGTGTATTTTTCAGAGAAATGAGAATTCTGTGAAATCCTGACACTGAGTCTGCTGCCAGTAGTCCCAAGGCACTAAAAGAAATAAGCATATTAGTAGGATTAGGACAGGGTAATTTGGGATTCATCAGAAGTAGTCCCTAGAAAAAGATCAAAACTATTTGAAAACAGAGAGCTCTGCCTGGGGGAATACAGGGAACAAGAAATTGGAGAAGCCATCTGAGAAGATCTTTAAACAACAAAGAGTTGTATAATCCTAATCTGGGGGAAAACAGGGTTTCCTGACCTTTTATAAGTAAAGCACATGAACTAGGCTGGCATGACATGTGGCTGCTGGAACTGCGCTCTGTAAAGGCGGCGGTGAGGAGGACATGTGATGAGAACGTGCAAAGGAGAAGGATAAAACAGAGATGCATTGAGAAAGGAAAGGAGATGAACCAGATAACTCAAATTAAACCCATGCTGGCAGACTCAGTTAGAATTGTGGTGGCATATATCCTCAGAAAATCTCAATTTCTAGATCTGGTCAAGCAGGGGATGCTTTAGGAATTTTATATGCCCACACTACCTGGTTTAATTGATATTAATTATTCTTCTTGTCTACTAGGGTATTCATCCCGCAAGTGGATGTGAGAGTTATCAATTATATACAATAGCTATTGTTCAAATTTTTTTATTCTTGAACAAATATTAGGTAATTTGCCAGTGTTGATTGTCAGATCAATATGACAGATTGCTTAATTTCATCAGGGGATAATCCTGACAATAAAAAGTGATTAGGTTGTCAAATTCTAACTATTAATAAAGTAAGTAGCTTGTAAGGAGTTGATCAGGTTTATTAGTTGATCAACTAAGGGGTTTATCAGTTTTTAGGCAAGTAATTATATCTGTAATATTCCAACTTTCAAAATTAACTTCTTCAGGATTTCAACCTGCTTATTATGAGTAAGAGTCCCATTACAAATCAGGTTGTTACCTAATAAGGGCAATTTTATGAGAGTTGAGCAAAGACGTTGGCACATATTCTTTGTTTCAATTAAGAAGAGTCGCAAAGTCAGCAGGAGGATCATCTAGAATCAATAAGGCAGATTATTATTTCTTGTGACCCTGGAGGATAATTTATCAACAACGCCGCCATTTCCAATTGGGGGTGCCAACTGAAAGTTGGGCGCCAAATTCCCTTTATAAATTCCCTTGGTTTTTTCATATTTAAGCAGAAATTAAAAGAAAAATAGATAAGGGTCTTATTCAGTTCTCGTAAAACCTGGTGGGATACATGTATTGTAGAATAAATTGCAGGTTTGACCAAGATCCTTTTATGGCAGGTAGCCATGACATACATTAATTTATGTCTCCAGTACCTTGAAGTGAGTGGTAATATCGCTTGGGTGTAATAAGATACCTGATTGAGGTTGATATCAAATATGAAGAACACTGGCGGTTAACAATTGCTAAACACTAGTACTTCTTATTTCTTGCATCATACCAGATTGTTATTGTAGATTTGTACCTGATTGAGGGATAATCAGATATAGAGAAGATGACTGGTTACATGTTGTCACACACTAGCGCGTCTCTAATATCTACAACGATTCAGTTATTCTGTACCCCTTTTTATTTTATCCCTATATGTTTTCATAGTTAGATAAAAAAAGCTCAAATACTTTTTTATACTTTAGACTGTTTTTGCTCTTTAGATTAAGGTTGGAAATTTAAGAGATCCTTTGTCTATTATACTGTTTTCTCCGCGGACTATGAATTACAAGAAGAAAAACTTTAAACCTATTACTAGGCTAAGTTCCACAGTAGAGAGAAGAACTATCTAACCTAATCCTAGGTTAAGTCCTACAGAAGAGAGAAGAAATCCCTATAATATTCCAGATCATTTAAATATAGGACAAACACCAGTTTGGCGTTAGACCTAATAAACAACTTGGCTAAAAGAAGCTCACCAAGAGTAGTAGGCTTCATACAGTTACTGCCCCATATAATCTACTATCAACTGTTTAAACAAGTCACATACAAGGAACCTGTACAGTCGATTAAAGGGAGATGAAGCGATTTACTAACCACAAAGAGTTAAACATATACTGTGTTTTGGCATTTAGTGATCATTTTAAAAGAGGAAGTTGAGTGCAGGTTCAAAAATTTAACAGCCTTGAAATCGCAGGCTTGCAAATTTCTGAGTTTATCATTGACCTGGAATCAAGCATCAAAACGTCAATAATTTATTCTTGACTTCCTACTATGGACTTAATGGCCAATGTGGCCAATGGTCTATTTGGTAAAATGCTAAACCAAAATTATGACCATGAAACCAGCGGAAGTTCATTGATCCTTAGAATAGTTAAGAATGAAACCTGTGGTTAAGAATAATTAGTCTTATAAAGCCATCAGCATTTATCAATATTGAATACCCAACCAGCTGAGAAGATAATGTTACTATCAGAGCCCATAAAGAGACGGGTCAGGGGCTTTAAGAAGACACTTGAGCTGTTAAAAAAGCACAGTTAATTGAAATCGATGTTTTTTGATATTCATGAGACCCTTCATATTACAAGGAATATTAGATGGAAGGACCTTACCAAAAGGCAACCTTTTATCAGATATTTAAACCCAACTTTGATTGCCATACTGTATCTATGGATGTTTTGGGCCTGTTGACCAACACTTTTGGTCAATTTAGATATATGATAAAGGCCATCAATCACCTCACAGTATGGGTATAGCCAAAATGGTTAGTATTTTTAGGCGCCGCAACTATGACAAAGTTTATCTTAAAAGATGTTATCAATAAGCATGGATGCCCTCAGTTTCTGCTGACAGAAAATGGGACTAACTTTAAACCCAATAATTTTCAAATAAATGATTGATTGATAAACATTTGGTATTATCTACAACCTATCACCCCTAATACCAATGGCATCATTGAACGGGTGTATGGTACACTCGTTGGGATATTACATAAGATGATCATGTTAAAGACTATTAGCTGTATTCTTTTTTCCTTCTGCCATGTTTGCCCATAATAGATCTCATCATTCAGTCATGGGACATTCCCTGTTTGCTTTGTTCCATGGGAAAAAACCGGTGCTTTCCCAGCTTTATATTCTTGTGTCACTCAAGAATTTATGACTACCATAGAAAGCAATTTGAACTTGTTGTCACAGACGTTATTCAACTACAAAGCGCAAAATATTCTAGTACGCTGTCTCAGAAATGAAGATCCCATGAATGGGATGACAAAGACCGGCGGCCATTACCCCACTTCACTGTATTTATTTGAGGTACACTGATTAAACGGTGGACATTACTGATGCTCAAACGAGCTAAAAGTTAAAATAAAGCAAAATAAAGTCAAAATGAGATGGATGATCCACTCAAACTGATGCAAAATCAAAGCAAAACACACCAACCAAGTCAGAAGTGGAAACTGCTATACATCCATGGTGGTGGTTGAAGGGGGATCAGGAGGCTTTTTTTCCTCATCTGTTGGGGACATGTAGTGGCACAAAGCTGATAGCACTTTTGTGGGCGCATCATGGAAATGGGGTTCAAGATAACAAAGAGGTGCTTGCAACTCAATGTACGATGAGGAGGGTGGAAATGTAGGTTGTAAGTGCTTTTTCAGCGTCATGGCATACTTTAGGGTGTCAATGGTTGCGAGGTTGTTGCAGGTAATGTGGGTCTTTGGGCCGAACTTTGTAATTTCTGCAACTTTTTGAACTGCTGAATTCGCCACCTGATAGTAGCAGAGATGTTCTTTTTTGTTTTTTGGGAGCATGGTACTAGGTAGGATAGGAGGCGAAAGGCATGAAGCCAGCGCTGCAACTGATTTTGCAATGGCTTTATGAGTTAGGCGACATTCAGGGGAGGCAACAGCCTCTTCAGATAGTTGGGGGTCACTTTTGAACGGGGTGGCATCAGAGCGAGGCACATAATGGCGCTTTGGAAATTGGGACGCATATTCAGTATTGAGGGACATTTCAAATGGGGGCCCATCCCATTCAGATTCAGGGTTAATCTCACCCAATTCATTAACCTCACCAAAATAATCCCATGGAATTTGGTTGAATTTGATTGGGTTATATGCATATGGGTGATCTGTGTTTGTGGTTGGGAGGAAGGTTTAAAACTTACTTTAGTTCATTATGACTCCTTATTGGTGGGTTCAGGAGAAGAAGTTTGTTGAATTAATTTTAGTTAGTTGATTCAATGGTTGCTGTGGCTACCACATTGGGGGAGGGGGAAAGATAGTGCCCCATTCAAAATATGATTGAATCAGCTATGGGATAATTATGTGACAATTTGGGTGTGGGTGCTGCAGCTGATGAGATGGAGGGGCAGTGCCGTTTTAAATGTCCAGTTCAAAACAGGTAGAGCAGATGGTGCGCCCTCCATCCACTTAAGCCTAAAAAGGATGGTCTGGGGCATAGGGGATAATGATGTGAGGGGGATTGAGAGGGCTATTTTTGTTATTACTGGATAAATAATCATGAAGGCGCGGGGGCCTGTGAAGTAGGTGACTCCATTGGGGACAACAAATTGCATTATGGGATCAGAAACATATTCTGATAATCCAGCAATTATTCCATTAATTAAATTTCATATGGTAGGTGGGTAGGGAGGCCGGTGAACTGAAGCATAAGAGTTGTATCAGTGGGCAACTGGGTACAAGTAGTTGGGATGGGGTTCCCAGGAACACCAGGGGAATGGTAGCTGCTACTGAAGCATCAGCTTCACTTGAGAAGCCAAGATCAAAATACTCCCTCGAAGGGGCGGAAGCCAATGAAGCCTTCAGGCTGCATAAAAGCCTGGGTTAATTCAATTGTAGCTTTATCTGAATAGGGGAACAAATTACCATATTCAGCCTGAAGGCCAAATTGCCTTTTGCTGTGGAGGAACACAAGGGTGCAACGTGGCACCACCAGGGTCCAGGCAAGATGTAAGGATAAGTCCTTAGGCAGGACATAGCGTCCTGAAGAGTTTGGAGGGCTAGCCAAGACAGCCTGATAACGTTTTATTAATGGCCAAAAAACATTAGGAGGTGGCGCACCTCTTCATCACATGGTGCAGCGGGCGTCAAACACATCAACGTAGGTAACTTTAAAAGGGTGACGATGATTGAGGCTTGTTTTAATAAATTTTAAACTATGATTTGACCAAAAGTGAGAGAAGAGATATATTTTATCTACCCCACTTTACTGCAGGAGATCTAGTTTTGTATTATGATAATCACAGATTTGGAAGAATTAGCAAGTTGGAGCACATATGGAAGAGTCCTTTTGAGATTATTGAGAAGACATCCATGGATTCCTACACTCTAAATGATCTTTTTAAAGGTCATCTTATTAAGTGGGTGCACGCTAAGTTCTTAAAGAAATACAAGCAGAGTTCTGAGCCCACAACCCTAAATTCTCAGTATGGTAGTGGGCCTTCACACATCTTTTCCCAAAATGTTTGGTCAAGTAGGGGAAATGAATTATCTGGTTTGAATAAATCTTGATATGTTATTTATGTATAATTAATTTTTATAGTTATCTGATATATATATTATATTTGATTATTCCATAGTATTTACCTCATTTTGTGGCCCACATATTTATATGTAGGATCTAATGTATTTGTCTACTATTAGTTGAATTTCTAATTCCCCACTAGTGCATCTCTCACTCCTTTAATTATTAGCCTATGATGACATGGCCTCGATTACTTTATTAATTCTATTTTATTTATAGTACTATTCTGCGTTGCCCATGCAGGCATAGAATCATCAATAAAAGGTTCTATGTATATTGTGGCCACCCACCAGTAATTCAATGTATTTGGTGTATTGCACCTTTTATGAATAAGTCTCAATTCCTATTTATTCAAATTTGACCCATTTAGATAGCACAAAATTAATCTAATACCTCTGAGGGCTGTTTAGAACAATAGAATGCTTTTGAGTTCGCTGGTAAAGAAAGCATATTTGTGGAGATTTTCAGGGTAAGTGGAACCTTTTTTTGTTATAAGCGTTATCAGTCTATCTGGTGAATTACTTGAGAAAGCCCATGAGCCTCTGGCAGTAATTGATACTACAGGGTGTTCTCGTGTTTCTTTAAATGAAAATTTATTGCTGAAGATATCATTTCTTTTGTTAAGTTTGTCAAAGCTACTATCTTTAAATAGTACTTTATGTTGTTGATGTATTTACCTGTGAAGTTGAATTATGAAGCACTAGTGTCACTTTCAACATAGCCTCAAATGTCTATTACTTTGAGAAAAATGTGTTAATCATCAAATTTTGCAGCTATAAAATTTTGTACTATAACCATTTTATATCTTCATCATTTTGTGCAACCAGTTATCTATTATTATGCAGAAGATGGGGGTACACTCTTAGGAAACCCTACGGCATTCAAACCTTATCCAGTCATTACAATCCTAAATTTTAACATTTACCATCCTTCCTCCTAATTTGTGATAGAATTTTGATACGTTAATCAAATAATTACTTGCTAAATTAAGCACATCTATAGGTGCTTAGTTGGATGATGGGGTTACCACTTACCTAAAGATTACCTAACTACCCTAGTTGATGAGGGGTTACTGAAACTCAGTTCTTTCGAGATAATTCATTTCTTTAGTTACAAATCATATCACCTCAGGTGAAGTCAAATGGAAACAGTTTTTCGTCTTATTTGATGATTCTTCTACGCTAGAAATGAAGAATACATAAAATTTTTGGATTTGAACTTTAGAAAGTACACTATTAAGGTCGTAGCTCAGTGGGACCCAAAGGGCCACCTAATCTCAAGGTTCACCTGTATAATCTGAAGCTCCAGGGACCCCTGAGTCTACACATTCAGAACCATCAGACAATTCTTTAGACCTTTGGTATTTTGACAAAAATAGAACATGTAATCCATTCAGATAGTCAAATTTCTGCCATAGCCTATGATTGCAGCGTAAACCTTATTGGTAACCATTCAATCATGTTTGCACTATTAAATCTTTGGCCATCAAACTTTACAATTATATTTATTTTCTTGAATGTATAGCATTATATGGACTAATTAAAGTAGCGTATTATTCAGCTTACTCACAAAGTAGAAGTTGCCAGAACTAAACAGATTACTACAAAGAACATTTTGAAGGCCTAGAAATCGGAATTGCTGGGCATTAGGCTCTATATTGACAAAATTTTGCCGCCTCAATTGGAATGAGTCAATATTCAAATTGAAGGACTACATAGATGCATATGATAAAAAGTTTATAAATAAAGTTTAGGAATTTACCCATGACTAAGTAATCTGTATTTTCACATAATGTCTCTCCAAATATATGTTTTATCCACTCCTGTTACTACTACTTTTAACTATAAAAAACAAGCAAGTGAGGGTAGCATTGTTTCATTTCTATTCTCTATGGAAGCTCTATGGAGAAAGCATTATATTCTTGAGTGGTTCATATCACACATGAGACATGATCTCACATTTGAAGACCTGACAAACCTGATGCCAGGTAATACTGCATTGATAAAAAAGTGTTGGAAGCAACCAGACTCTACCCACTTAAATAAGGCTTTCAAGCAATCGATATTAAGGTATTAGAATCACTCTCATTAAAGTTGCAAATGACTATCAAAATGAAGCTCATACCATGGTGTCTTATAGTCATGTTTCACATAATGATGTTGTTAGGATGTGAGGGATGCAATCCAACCTTCTGGGAAAAATATAGGACAATTAAACCCCTAAAGTAAGGATTTTTATTTAATTCAAAACTATTAATAATAAACTTCTAAATTACGAATATCCTTGAAGTTTGTTATAATAGTGGCAACCAATTATATTTCAGAAAGTAATTTAGATTATTTTCCCAAAACTATATTTAATGGAAATCAGTCATTATAAGTTGGTGAAAATTGCTATGCTCTTCCAAGAAAGATCTATACTGATTCGCCATTTAGGTTTTCTGTGGCATCTTACTGGTTTTTAAAGTAGTAACATTCAGTTGTTATTGGGTATGGACTCCAACTCTAGGATTATTTGATTCTTTAAATTGGGGTCTACCCAACATTAGAGTTGATCGAATTGTCAGATCAGGCAAAATTTCACAATAAACGTAACCTTCTTGATCTTGATTTAGGAGTAAAAGGTCATAAAAATTGAGTATTTATTTAGTTTATCACAGTTCCCTGGTAACTAAACAATTGAGTGTTCACTTCCTCTTTTATAGATGATTTTACAGGGCCCTGACCAATTGGAACTATATTTGTTGTCTCTTCCACCTGCCAAATGATGGCAAAAGATAATCAGATACCCCAGTTGGAAGGTATGCACTGGGCCATTTTTATTGTTAACCTAATTTGTCTCTCTGGAGGTGGTAGCAGACAATTTTCAAGGCCACAGCCTAAGCTGAATGAATTTATAAATAATAGATCTCATAGTAACTAAAGGGCTTTAGGTGAGGCTTGGTCTAACATGATTTCTCTAGAGAGGTAAATTGGGATCCTACATGCAAGCTTGAAAGAGATAATAATATAATTCAATGGTAAATAATCTAATAGACTATAATTGTATTGATCAAGTACAATGACAAATTAAAGGGCCAGTCATGGCCATTTTCTGCAAGGTTGGGGTTTATGTTGAGCTTACTATCTCTGCCATCCCATTGATTGCTGGATGTTTAGTGGTAAAAACATTTGATTGTACCCCACTAACTCGGTTAATTCTTTCACAAGCAATGATTGTAAGTCAGTCCTTTTAATAGGAGGATTATGTTTGGGACACTCATGTTGGCTGATGATACGATTAGTAAAAAAATGAAGTGATAGCTTTTGCTAATGCTAATGAGAGGGGCATGGCTTCAATTTACTCTGATAGGTGTTTGATGGACATAATGAGGAATTGATGGCCATTAGATGCTCGAGGAAGAGGGCCCACAAAAATAAGACTATTTATATGAAAGTGTTCACAGGGAGGAGTCACTGGATGTTGGGGTAAGGTGTAGGGAATGTTTGACTTTTGAATACTAAACAAAAATCCAATATATTTTGAATTGAAAGGAGCATCCCTTCCCAAATGAACTGGGTTTTGACCCATTGATATGTTTTCCAAATGCCACCATGGCTGACTTTAAAAGTCCTTCTAAGATAGCATCCATTTATTCAGAGGGTCAGATATAGGGTATATCTTGATTTGATAATAGCTTACTAAGGTCACCATCCTAAATTTAGATGTCTTCTTACCTTTTCTCTAGACTTTTTAGAATCTTGAGGAATTAATCTTTCCACAATTATGGTTGGCTCTTGAGATCATTGAGTCAATATTCTTTGGTTTTGGTTTGGGTTAGGATAGGTAAACTGGACAAACAATCCGCGTTATGATAAATTGGCCCTGGGCAATGGATGATAGAGTGATAATAAACTTTAGATCTATAAAACCAATCGTGCCAATACCCATCAAAGTCTTTTATCTGATGGAGCCATTGCAACGAGATATGATCTGTAATTATGTATAAGTGGGCCCTGTATAAGTAGGGTCAGAAATGTTTGATGCCCATTTAGAACCGCCAGATATTCTTGTTTCGTTACACTATAGTTTCATTCAGATTTGGTTAGAGGTTTGTTTAATATGAGATTAGATGATCCACTAAATTTTAATCATGTTTTGATAATATAGCTCTTATAGCTATTTTACTAGCATCAGTAAAGAATAAATATAGTTAAAAAGTTGGAATGTACAAGAACATGGGAGCAGATAAGAGATATAAGCAATATATCAAAGTACTGATGCTCTTTTTCTCAACAGAAAAGATTTTCTTTCTTTAATATATCAAACTAAAAGTTGGATGTATCTGAAAAATGAGGAACGAATCAATGATAATATCTAAGACATTCTAGGAAAACTTTTATATCTCATTGGGACTTAGTAGGAACATTTTGAAGATGAATGCTATTTTTTCATCAATTGGAGATGATTCTTCTTGACTTACCTTATGTCACAAAAAAACCATATTGTTTTGGAAGCAGGAACATATGGCGGTTTAGTTTTATAAACTTTTGTTGTAAATTCTGGAATAACTCCCTAAGGTGAGATAGATGGGTGATGAAAGTTTGTGAGAAGATAATTTTGAAATTGGAAAGGGGCATTGTATCTCAAAGGTACAGGTGTAACCAAACCAAAACAAGGAACTTTATGAATACAATGTCCTTGCAAAACTAAAAGGGAAAAAGACCTTATTTGTTGCAAACAGGCTTTTATCAAACTTCAGGGAAGAAACACACCATAGTATCAACTAGTGAGAATGGCTTCAGGGCTTATCTAGAAAATCTTCTTTTTCTAGTGGTATAATTCACCACCACCTAACGTCAAAACAGATCCCTTCACAATATTACCTGCTTATATGCTCGTCTCATCCTTCATTACCATTGGTGTGATTTGACAGTAATAAAAGCACTAAGGATTTTGGTGCAATAGCATAATGTGAAACTACATGTCCAACAAGCCAGAAACTTTAAGGTAGTATCTATAATAGCCGTAATCAGTTATAAAAGTAAGACTCTGGAAGAAAGACCAAGGAGAAAAATGATAATCCTATTGAAAGACAAGTTTTTATGCTGGTATGGGGTAAAATAATGGTTAATGAATAAAATAGGAAATATAAAAGCCAGGACCTCAGGTCACAGTAATTGAGATACAGAGATCAAGTTGCACTGGCGAGGATTAAGTATTTGATCCTCAACCATATTTATCAAATCCACCAAATGCGGCCAAAGTACATACAGTAATTAAATATGATTTTAGCAACTACACAAAAAATGTGGGCAGTGAGGTGAAGTACATATGATCAAACTTTTTAACTACATATCAAAAGATATAATTTAAATAAATAAATAAATATAAACTATGGTTGGTCATACTAAGTAAAATAGATGATTATGTTTTTGAGTTAAACTAAAATGTAGGATCATTTTAAAACCCTTAACAATTTACAAGTTGCTCTTTGGAAAGTAGCTGTGGCTTTGAATAGCCCAGGCGGCAATTGTATAGGTTTAAACAGCTCTTCTCTTGAGACAAGGGCACAAATTTAATGATCCTCAGGGGGATAAGTCAATATTGGTAACTGCAGTTGTGGTCCTTCGCCAAAATATACTTTGATCCTTACATTAGGTGGAAAGAGTCGACTATATTAGGTAGGGGAAAACTATCCTTTTAAGCTTTTGAATTTAGTTAGTAAAAATCCATGACAACTCCTTGTTCTCTATCTTTTTGCGGAATAATAGCTGAAGGGATTTTTGAGGGTTTTAATATGGTATCAGTATCCCAGCCATTTATAAAATTTTATAATTCAAAAGAAACCTGAGCCTCCTCTATTCTATACTTTTTCAAGCTCAAGGCATAAATGGGGGATGATCCTTGGTTTCCACCTGGTGAATTACTTTAAAAAATTCCCATAATCGCCTGGTACTTAAATAATAATGCTCATATACTTCTAAAAAGGCTTCTACATCTTGGCGTTGGTTGGTGGTAAAGGTGTCTCTTTAATTTTACTTTAAACTACGGAAATGGTTAATAGACTCAATCCATAAATCTTGTAAAGTGCTGAAACTGCTCACATATGTGAATTGTTCAAAAGTACGGAACTACATAAGCATTGAACTATGTCAAGGGATATGGTAATCCTGATAATCTAAAACTCTCAATAATATGGAGATGAACTTTTTTTCAGGCAGTGTTAAAGATCCCAAGACAAGTTAAGGCTTCCTTTGATAGAAGGATTAGAGTGACCTTATATTTTATAAAAAATGATCATGAGGAATTTGACTTTTAACTCATGATTATACCACTAATTGGGATTAAGAGTTATACTAAAGGAATGAGGCATAGAGAAATATTCTATCCTTGGCATCCAAAGCCTTAGGGTAGCTTATTTTAATCCTCAAGCTATGGTACACTATCTGACAGATAGAGGTGGGATAATCAAAGAGACAGGTACGCTTCTTTGGGGCACCTTAATTTTTGGATAGAAGATCAAGTGCTAATGGTATTTGATATATTAAAAAAATCTTTCCTTATTTTTAATTTTACGTTTATAATATTGCATTAGTTGGATTCTGATTAGTATTTCATATTTATTATTTTTAAGGCGATATAAAGGCAGTAATTAAAAAGTTTCCCAAATCTTAGGGCAAGGCATAGTATGGCCTAATTGTTTAATGAGTTGAGGCCCCGCTGCCAATGTTCAGTCTTATGGATTAAGTCATGAGTCATTTCTATTTTTATAAGCTGGGAGGTTATAACGTTAACTGAAAACCCGATTCAATTATAACCAGAAGTTTAACTTTGTGGACTACTAGTTCCACTCATACTATTGAAGTTCCAAACTGTGAATTAATGGCCAAAAACAGTAAGTAGATATTTGCAGCGAGTCTAGCTGAGGTTTTGTCCAGGAAAAGCTCAAGGGTTTTTCAATTTGTTTTTAGGCTTTGTTAGTTTATGCTTGGTTCTGCTAGAAAAGCTGACTGTAAGAATTCATTAGATTAATTGCCCAATGTAAGGATAAGAAAGTTTAAGGGCTTTTAATGCCTTGAATAAGATTAAGTGTGTTGACTGGTTGTAGCGGCTAATAAAAAGCAGCAGAAGTACTAGACATAGAAATAGAAATTTGAGGCACTCTGGTTTCTTCAGCAAAGGGATCCTCTGCCCTAAGCTGACTAATCTTTTGTTGTTTTTCTGGAGGAGTTGGCGACATTATAATAAGTTTTAAAATCAACATAAGGGCGTCATAACTTAATCCGCACAGGTTGGTGTACACAAAAATACAAGGTAATGTTTGAGGACAGTAAATTTGACCAAAAACTAATGATTGAACCTTATATACAATAATGGAGGTTTTATTAAAGAGAAAATAGAGCGCTATGTAGTATTGAGTACTACCAGAGGCTTACAGGCTTGATCAAGTAATCTTACAGGTAGGCTTGCACAGCTTCTACAGGAAAAATCTTTTTCAAAATGACAATTCTCCTAAGATATGCTCCTTATACCCGAGGTCTCATTGGTGCCATTCATGGTTCTAAGCTACACTTAAAAATGGTAGCCTAAGATTTTAATATCCATTTTGGGCCAAGAAAACGAAGAATTATGCTCAGGGCATTTCAATAAAAAGGTGCAATACACCAGAAGTAATCAATTTCTGAAGAACGGCAATAATAGTGATAAGAGATCATATTACCATTCTTTAAGCTGACGCAGAGCAAATAAGCTTATTAAGCTGAAACAGATTATGAGGTAATTAAAATAAAAGCCATGAAATTGGTGATACATAATTAAGGGAATGAGAAATGCACCAGTAGGTATTTAGGGGTTCTATAAATAGTAAATTGAAACATTAGGCCACTACTTATCAAAAGCTTGGCCCACGGGACAAAATAAATACTGTGGACTTATTGAATCAGCTATCTACATATTAGATAAATATGGAATTGGAAAATTAAAATATAGCTCAGATGGTTGGTCAAACCAATTACCATATTTCCAACCACTTGATCAAACAACGGGGAGCAAAGTTGTGTAAGGCCAATTAACTCATTGAGAATTCCGGGTTGTTGTCCCAGAACTATATTGATATTTATAAGAGCTTAGCATGCACTCAGTTATCAAGGTGCCCTTTGTAAGCTTCTAAACTATTGCTCGCTATAGCTTTTAAGTCTAATGAAAAGGTTCTTATGTGAGCGTTTTAATAATTACTGTTATAGTTGATAGTAATTAGTTGAGTTGGCAATATTATGAAGACTGCCGCCCTATTTAAATCTTCATAACCAATCTTGAGTTCTGTCTCAACGCTATACTGGTGCTAACGCTATCCCTTCTTGTCTTTGAAGGTACTTCTCGTGGAAGATTTTTATCCCTTCCTTAAAATGGATATTATAGCGAAACTTAACCTATTATTAAGTTTATATAATTTTTTCTTATTAAACTTAACGTAAACTCAGGTTTAGAAGTTTTCAGTTTCTCTCTTGATTCAAGAGCCTGCAAAGAACTTGATAATGATAAATAGTTAAAAGATATCTAGTTCTTTAAACTCTAAATTCAAGAGTAATAATTAGTTGTAAAACAGGATAAATATTAAATTACTGAGTTTTTTCTTTTGATCTGATCTGCTTTATTAATATAAAAGATGAGGTTTTTTACAAACTCTGGCGCTCAACCCCTTTTGGCGCCCCATTAGGAAATAGCCTTCGTTGCCAATAGATTAGCCCTTATAAGTCGCACCCCACATAAATTTACCTCATCAAGCTAGTTAGGTTCCAACGCCAACCAGTAATGTGACTTCTCTTCAGGTTAAACAAAACGTGCGTTACTACATTGTTCATTTACCTCACCGGGGTACCTTAATTAGGTAGCAACTTGCTTAGGTAATGGACCTTTACCCATAACAGCTTGTCACATTATTTAAAAGGTTAACCTGCAAGCTGCTATTAGAAGAGTTGTCAGTGCCACACAACTTAACATAAATCCCTTAGTTGATCGTTGGAAAATCTTAATCAACCCTTAAATGTTGATTAAAATATCGATGATAAAATTGATAATCAAATTACTTTTTTATTGTCAGGGATTATTCCTGACAGCACATAAGCAATATGGCAGGATATACCTGGTGGAGTACTTCAATATTCATAAGGGATATTCCTCCAAACAATAGTTATCATCCAAAATGATAACTCCCACATCCACTGCGGGCCTCATCCCCTAGTGGACAAGCATATACAATATAATCAATCAAGCTTGGTAATGTTGGCATACAGAAATCCCAACACATCCCCCCACCTGACCAGATTATCCAGTGATGATAGGCTTTCAGAGGCAGATGCCCCTTCCTCTTGAGACTTAACTAAAAATTGTGGTCAGAAAACCTTTCATTATACTTAACCAGCACTTATGGTTCAGTGATCTCCTTCTTGATGCTACATCCATTGAGCGTGGTACTACATCCCCTTGGCATAACTGGATTCTTTCAGGCGTTGTCACCAATATGTTTGGAAAGCCTGTATTACCCCAGGTTGGGATTATATGACACCACATCGTTTATTGGTATCTGTGATCAGCTTTCCTGATTTTTGGTCCCTGTACTCCCCCATGCTGAGCTCTCTGTTTTTAATTTAGTTTAAGCGGGGAAGGCTGACCATGGGATGGACACTTCCAAATTTGACCCAAAAGAGACAAAATGTAGTAACAGGGGAGGCACCCCAGAGAAGCGATGCTATCTCTTGTTGCCAGCGGGAACGCCACCTATGGGGAGGGGGAACGTGTGAAGGGGCCGTAGCCACAATTGAACACGTGTGAAGGAAGGGGTCTGATTTGATGAACCAAACTGGGAACCATGAGGAGACCAGCTGTTGGCGGCGTGGTGGGAGGTATCCAAACATCCACGCTTGAAAGTGGTCCACCAAGTGAGACTGAAATCTGTGGACTGCTTCTTGGAGGGTGGGGGTGGAGCCTGCGATGGCATCCAAGACAATCGTGTGGATGGTCCACATGGCGATTGCAACCACCAGAGCACGGAGGGAGGGTGGAAGGGGGAGGCCGTTGATAGGGCAAACATGTCTCTTGACAGACTGAAGTGATGTATTTGATCCTGGCCCAGCAGACATTGAACTTCGCGCCATATCACTTTAGAGGTAGGGCATTTCTCCAGGCGGTGAAACAGCGTTCCATACTGGCCACACACGACACAGGATGAGTGTAAAGCGTTAGAGCGCTCAGCTGTACGGTACACCCGCCTCAGGCAGCGCCACACATGGGAACGGATTTGAGGCTGCAACAGAGGATGGTGTGCGTATTTCCAGATAGTTTTTTGGGTCTCAATGGAGTAAGGGATGTCCATCATGTTTAGGTAGTCCACCATGGATAGGACATGGGGCCGTGTGGGGATCACGCCTACCATGGATGGGTAGCCCTTGTACCTCTTGTGTGAACTGAGGTGAGGGGCGGCCTCTTCAGGTTGTATGTCCGCTAAAATGAATTCTCCACTCAGCGCTCCACATGGAGAGGAGGATTCGTTTGTAGTGGGTCTTAGTGCCGTGAGGACCTGTGGACGATGGGTGTGAAGCTAGGTATTTCATCAGGGAGTGGGGGTTCAATGGATTGTTGAGGCCCAAGGCGAGGGAGAAGTTGGAGCGGGCCACGCGGGACCAGTTTTGGGAGGGGAGTGTAGGGCCGGTGATGGCTGCAATCCAGGTACCCAAGATCTTGGTCACATGGGCTCTGAAGTCAAGCAGGCCCATGCCTCCATGCAGATGAGGGCCAAACATGACCTCTAACTGTACTGGTGGAGGGCGGCCTGACCATAGCCATCCTTGCAGCAGGGCATGCAAGGATTGAAGAAGCTTGGGGAGAAGGGGATGGCGTGGGCTCCAAACCAGACTTTGGAAAGGAGCATAGGGCTGGCCAAAACGACCCTGCCTGTAAGGGAAGTAGGGTGGGCCCTGAGGGAGGCGATGCGCTTCGTCATGTTATCTAGAATACGACTCTCCATTACTGCTGATGCATATCCGCCTGCCTCCACCCACACGCCCAGATGGCGGACCGGCCCTATGGTAGAGTATCACAAAGGGGAGCACCAGTAGGGCGGTGTGGGGTGAGCTGGGAGGGCGAGCGCGTGTGTAAGCAGATGTGCCAGGCTGGGCGCTGGTTGCAGGGGCCCAGCAGTTATGATACTGACCAAGGAGGATGATTTCAGTTTTGGAGGCGTTCAGTGCAGCATTACTTACCCGTTAATACTCCTGGATGAGAGCTTCCAGTGCGCGTGCATCTTTATTATTGGACACCCCAAACACACAGTCATCTGCAAATGCCATCATATTGACTGGGGCTTGCCTGGCACATGGACCCCAGTGAGTTGGGCATTCACGTTTCAAAGTAGTGGGTCAAGGCTAAAGTTGTATAAGAGTGGGCTAAGGGTGTCCCCTTGTTGCAAGCCCCTTTAAGGGCGAACTACTTCCGTTAGGAAGCCAGGGCCTCATACTGCCATTGTTGCAGATTCCGTGAGCAGCATCACTCAGTTGATGAAACGAGGGGGTAAGCGGAATTGATGGAGGCAGGCCCTGAGATATTCCCAGTTTACTCTATCATAGGCCTTCTGTTGGTCCAAGAATGCAAGTGCCCCAGAGGCTGTGGACTGGCACGCGTTGGCCACAGAGTGAATGTTGTCCCAAATCGACCTTCTGGGTATGAAAACAAATTGTGTGGGGAGATGATGGCAGATGCTACAAACCCTAAATGGTTAGCCATGATTTTTGTTAAAATTTTTGTATCCTTGTTGGTTAAAGATTTGCGGGTGCCAGTTGGCTAAGTCTAGCTTGTCCCCTTTCTTGAAGAGTGTGATGGTGAAGGCCTCTTGTCCTCCTGGTAGGAGGCGCGTTTCCAGAAGGCTCTTGTTAGGTGAGGCGAGCAGCAATGGGGATATATATTTGAAATAATTTTGTAGAACTCATATGGAATGCCATCTGGGCCTGGGCATTTTCAGTTTGGAGTAATTAAATTCATTATTTCTGGGTATTGGAAAATGATGCGGATATGAGCTCAGTCAAGAAATTCCGCCATTTCGGCCAGCTGAATTGGTTCAGCTCGGTATAACTCAGAGTAATATTATTTAAATTTATTGCGGGGAAGGCCGACCATGGGATGGACACTTTCAAATATGACTCAGACGAGACGAAAATTAGTACCAGGGGAGGCACCCCAGAGAAGCGATGCTATCTCTTGTTGCCAGCGGGAACGCCACTTATGGGAAGGGGAGGGAACGTGTGTAGGGGGCGTAGCCACTATTGAGCACGTGTGGAGGAAGAGGTCTGATTTGATGAACCAGACTGGGAACCAGGAGGAGACTAGCTGTCGGCGACTTGGTGGGAGATATCCAAACATCCACGCTTGAAAGTGATCCACCAAATGAGACCGGAATCTGTGGACAGCTTGGGAGGGTGGGGATGGATCCAGCGATGGCATCCAAGACAATCGTGTGGATAGTCCACATGGCGATTGCAACCACCAGAGCACGAAGGGAGGGTGGGAGGGGGAGGCCATTGATGAAGCAAACATATCTCTTGACAGACTAAAGGGATGTGTTTGATCCTGGCCTAGCAGACGTTGGACTTCGCGCCATATTTCTTTAGAGGTGGGGCACTTCTCCAGGCGGTGAAACAGCGTTCCATACTGACCACACACGACACAAGGTGAGTGTAAAGCATTAGAGCGTTCAGCTGTACGATACACCCGCCTCAGGCAGCGCAACACATGGGAGCAGACTTGAGGCTGCAACAGAGGATGGTGTGCGTATTTCCAGATAGTCTTTTGGGTCTCAGTGGAATAAGGGATGTCCATCATGTCCAGGTAGTCCACCCTGGATAGGACTTGGAGTCGAATGGGGATCACGCCATCATGGATGGGTAGCCCCTGTACCTCTTGTGTGAACTGAGGAGAGGGGCGGCCTCTTCAGGTTGTATGTCCACTAATACGAATTCTCCACTCTGCGCTTCGCATGGAGAGTAGGATTCGTTTGTAGTGGGTTTTGGTCCCGTGAGGACCTGTGGCTGATGTGTGTGATGCGAGTATTTGATCAGGGAGTGGGGGTTTGATGGATTGTTCGGGCCCAAGGCTCAGGAGAAGTTGGAGCGGGCCGCGCGGGACCAGTGTTGGGATGGGAGTGTAGGAGCAGTGACGGCCGCAATCCAGGTGCCCAGGATCTTGGCGGCATGGGCTTTGAAGTCAAGTAGGCCCATGCCACCATGATGATGAGGGCCAAACATGACCTCTAGCCATACTGGTGGAGGGCGGCCTGACCAAAGCCAACCTTGTAGCAAAGCATATAGGGATTTAAAGAAGCTTGGGGAGAAGGGGATGGCGTGGGCTCCGAACCAGACTTTGGATAGGAGCATAGAGTGGGCAAGAACAACCCTGCCAGTGAGGGTAGTAGGGTGGGCTCTGAGAGAGGCGATTCGCTTCGTCACGTTGTCCAGTATATGGCACTCCATTACTGCTGACGCGTATCCACCTGCCTCCAACCACACGCCCAGATGGCGTACTGGTCCTACGGTAGGTCGTGGCACAAAGGGGAGCATCAGTGGAGCGGTGTATTTTGAGTTAGTATGGCGTGGACGTGGGCGAGCAGATGGGCCGGGTTGGGAACTACTTGCTGGGGCCCAGCAGTTCTGAAACCGACCAAGGATGATGATTTCGGTTTTGGAGGCGTTCAGTGCCGCGTTGCTTACCCGGGAATATTCCTGGATGAGGGCTTCAAGCGCGCGTGCATCTTTGTTGTTAGACACCCCCACTACACAATCATCTGCAAATGCCATCATCTTGACTGGGGTTTGGCCTGGCCCATGGACCCCAGTGAGTTGGGCATTCACATTTCGCAGTAGTGGGTCAAGGCTGAAGTTGTATAAGAGTGGGCTCAGGGGTCCCCTTGTCGCAGGCCCCTTTGAGGACGGACTACTTCCATTAGGAAACCTGGGCCGCGCACTGCCATTGTTGCAGATTCTGTGAGCAGCATCACCCAGTTAATGAAGCGGGGAGGTAGGCGGAATTGTTGGAGGCAGGGCCTAGGTATTCCCAGTTTACTCTATCAAAGGCCTTTTGTTGGTCCAAGAATACAAGTGCCCCAGAGGCTGTGGACTGACACACATTAGCCACAGAGTGCACGTTATCCCAAATTGACCTTCTGGGGATGAGACCGAATTGTTCTGGAGAGATGGTGGCAGATGCTACAGTCCCTAAACGGTTAGCCATGATTTTTGTTAAAATTTTGGTGTCTGTGTTTGTTAGAGAAATGGGGCGCCAGTTGGCTAAGTCTAGCCTATCCCCTTTCTTGAAGAGTGTGACTGTAAAGGCCTCTTGTCCTCCTGGTAGGAGGTGCGTTTCCAGAAGGCTCTTGTTAGGTGAGGCGAGCAGCAATGGGGATATATATTTAAAATATTTTTTGTAGAACTCATATGGAATGCCATCTGAGCCTGGGCATTTTTAGTTTGGCGCACTGTGAATGGTAGTCCATAATTCGTTCAGAGTAATTGATTCATTATTTCCAGGTATCAGAAAACAGTGCGGATATGAGCTCTGTCGAGAAATTCCGCCATTTCAGCTGGCTGAATTGGTTTGGCTCAGTATAACTCAGAGTAGTATCTTTGTGTTTTGATTGCCACTTCGGCCAGTGTGTCCACAATAGAATTATCCGATCTTCGCACCTGTGTGCAGGCCACGCTCTGGCGTGGTGCAAAAATTTCTTTGAAGAAGTATGCGGTGCACTTGTCGCCTTTAGTGATGCATGTGGCCCTGTATCGGACACAAACCTGATGTTTGTGTTGCCTTTCAAGTGCGTTGAGGTGGGCTGCTGCCTCCGCCCACTTCTGGCCCCATGCAGGGCTATATCCTGAGGCTGGAATGTTGGACTCCAAGTGGGCCAATTCTGATAGCACTCACGATATAACCACCAATGTGGCTCATGAGCGTCTGGATGAGAGATGGCGATAGTGGTGGATGGTGTCTTCTTTGAAAGTTGCCCATGTGGAAATGGGGTCCGCGCAAAACGGTGCAACAAACAATTTTGCCCAAGTTGCCTCTTCCACCCACATGGAAAATCCTGGCAACGCGAGCTCTGGGGGGCAGATTTTGCACCAATGTGGGGCCTTTGCAACTGTGACAGGTAAGTGGTATGTTATCAAGACCAGTCAGTATTCAGAGAATTCCATTTTTGTTGTTTTGAAGTGGGAGATGTGGGGTTGGAATTTCGCCAGTGCTAGAATAAGTTCAATGCGGGTCATTGACCTTAATTGGCCATTGTGGACGTGGGGATGCATCATGTTTTCGAGCAGTGAGGCATGTCGCGGCAGTGCATCCATTAACCCAAGGGTAGCTTTTAGAATGCGTAATTCTACATGACCCTGTGGGGTGTGGGGTGAGGGTGGCCACCGGTCCATTGGTGAGGTTAGCCAACAGTTCATGTCGCCAATTAGGAAAGAATTGGGGGGTAGTGGGAGGGATTTGACTGACGAGAAAAATTCCTGACACTCTTGTGCACCGTTTGGGGCGTAAATGTTGACAATTGTGTGTGCAACATTGGCCCATGAGAAGGTGACAACGAGCACTCAGTCATTTAGGAATGTTTCTGAAGATGTAAATTTGAATAATTTTTTTTTCCAAATTAGCACCCCATAGTGCTTCAACCAAAAGGATTGGGATGGTAGGAGCATTGTTTTCCAAGCTTCCTCAGAATCTCGTGGACAGTGGGTTTCCTAGATGGCCAGGATATCCAAGGGTAAATTGTTTTGTAAAAAAACTCAGTTTCCTAGCCCAGGACGGGGAGGCCTTGAGTCTGGCAATATTCAGCATCCCTAGGGTGAAGGTTTCCCCCATTGCACCTTAGGTGTGAGGGGGTGGGCCCCCAGGCCCATCAGCCTCTTCCAGGTCCCCACAGGCTTTCACAGCAGTGCGGGTGTTAGCAGCAACACTATCAGGGTTTTTGTTAATTTTTTGCGGAAAGAGTCACATTGGCTTTGGCCTTCACTTTTTGTTTTCCCAACGTCGGACGAATTTTTTGCGGTGTGGATAAGTTTGGTGCACCATCAAGTGGGGCAAAAATTTTTTTTGGTTGGGATAGGTCCCAAGTCAGTTTTGACCGGGGCTTGGGTGCAGCGATTGGGTGAGATCGAATCTCCCATCAGATCCTCAGATTGAGTGGCCCATTCAGCATGGGCCTCCCAATCTGATTGGATGATGGATTCCCGAGTTGCTTCTGCCGCAAAGGTCTCCATGTCCTCCTGGCGTTGTGAGTGTGGGATGGTGGTGGTGACCTTGGCCACTTCCTTGGCTGCGGTCCTATGGGCCTGCTTGGCCTTCTTCCACTCCTGTGGGGAGATGGGCTTTACCAATAGGTAGCAGCCTTGTGCTCCCCACAGGAAAGCCTCCTTGGTGCTTACGGTTGGTTTGTAGTGCGCCTCTCCACTGGCCATGGCCGCTGAGGGGTGCTCTTGGAATGTGACGCCCTCCTTGATGGGGCATGCATGTGCCTTATGGCTGAACGCGTCACAGTGGGTGCAAATGGGGGGCGCGCTGTCCACGGTCACCTGGAATAGGTGGGTGGTATGCCCTGCAATATCAATAAAAGTGGAGTGCAGGATCTGGGTTAGGTCCTTTGCGATCTCCTTGGTTGGGGTCAGAACTGTGAGGGCTTTGCCGGTGTACAGGTGTGGCATCAGCGTGAAATGTTGCATTTCAAAAGATTGTATTTCGCTGTATATGGCGAGACCATCTTTCAGGTGTTGCTCCAAAATGTCACATTTTACCATAGTAGGCAAAAAGTCAAACGTGAGGAAAATTTGGTTTGATTTTGTCCATCTGGTGCATTTAGTTTTGATGACCTGTTGCCCTTCGGGGAGGTCGACCACTATGTGCACTGCTGTAGCCTCATCTGCTGCTATTTTGCTTTCGAAACCTAGGTCCAGCCAACTTTGTGACATGGAGTGAGGTGCAACGTACACCGCGGTTGGGAAAATTTTGTGTACATCTTCACAAAATTTTTCCCATAGGGCCATTTTTTGGATGTCCAGATACACACAGACTCCGAATTCCACCGACGAAAGTGGCTGGGATTGTGGCATGTTGATGTACTGGTTGCATCGTGCTTGCCACGCGTGTATCTCTAGGGAAATTGTGACCTCCGGTTTTTTTAGATTTTTTTCTATTCCACCAGATTCTCCGGGGCGTTTTCGAACGTTCAGAGTAATATTATTGCGTTTTGATTGCCACTTCAGCCAGTGTGTCCGCAATGGAATTATCTGATCTTTTCACCTGTGTGCAGGCCACACTCTGGCATGGTGTGAATTTTTTAGTAAAAGGTATGTGGTGCACTTGTCACCTTTTGTGATGCGTTTGGCCCTGTACTGAACACAAACCCGATGTTTGTGTTGCCTTTTTAGCGCGTTGAGGTGGGCAGCTGCCTCCGCCCACTTCCAGCCCCATGCACAGCTGTATCCAGTATCTGGGATGTTGGACTCCAGGTTTGCCAACTCTGCCAGAGTACGCAAAATGACAGCCAATGTGGCTTGTGAGCATCTGGAAGAGAGGTGGTGAGAGTGGCAGATGGTATCTTCATTGAAAGTTGCCCATGTGGAAATGGGGTCCACACAAAACGGTGCAACAAACTCTTTTGCCAAGGTTGCTGATTCCATCCATGTGGAGATCCTGGTGACGCGAGCTTGGGGGCGGATTTTGCACCAATGCGGGGCCTTAGCAGCTGTGACAGGTAGGAGGTAGGTTATTGAGACCAGTTGATGGTCAGAGAATTCCATTTTTGTTGTTTTAAGGTGGGATATGTAGGGTTGGAATTTCGCCGGTGTAAGGATAAGGTCTAAGCGGGTCATGGACCTTAATTGGCCATTGTGGACGTGGGGGTGCATCATGTTCTTGAGCAGTGAGGCTTGCTGTGGCAGTGCATCCATTAGCCCAAGGGTGGCCTTTAGAACGCGAAGTTCAATATGGCCCTGGGGGGCGTGGGAGGAGGAAGGCCACCGGCCCATTGGAGTGTTTAGCCAGCAGTTCATGTTGCCAACTACAAAAAGGTCTGGGGTAGCGGGAGGGATTTGACCAACAAGAAAAATTTCTGATGCTCTCATGCACCGTTTGGAGCATAAATGTTGATGATAGCGTGTACCACGTCAGCCCATGAGAAGGTGACAACGAGGACTTGGCCATTGAGGAAGGTTTCTGATGATAAAAATTTTAAAAATTATTTTTCCAAATTAACACCCCAAAGTGCTCTGACCAAAAGGATAGGGATGGGAGGAGAATTGTTTTCCAATCTTCCTTGGAACCTTGTGGACAGTGGGACTCCTGGATGGCCAGGATATTTATGGGTAAATTTTGTTGTAAAAAACTCAGTTTTCTAGCCCAGGATGGGGAGGCCTTGAGTCTGGCGATATTCAATGTCCCTAAAGTGAAAGTTTCCCCCATTGCACCTTAGGTGCGAGGGGTGGGCACCTGGGCCCACTAGCCTCCTCTAGATCCCCATAGGCCTTCATAGCAGCGCAGGTGTTAGCAGCAACGCTATCAGGATTTTTGTTAATTTTTGTGGAAAGAGTTGCATTGGCTTTAGCCTTCACTTTTTGTTTCCCCAACGTCGGACAAATTTTTTACAGTGCAGATGAGTTTGGTGCACTGTTGAGCGGGTCAAGAAAAATTTTCAGTTGGGATGGGTCCCAAGTCAGTTTTGACTGGAGCTTGGGTGCAATGATTGGGTGAAATTGAGTCCCCCATCCGATCCTCAGATTGAGTGGCCCAATCAGCATGGGCTTCCCAATCTGATTGGTTGATGGATTCCTGATTTGCTTCCACCGCGAAGGTTTTTTGTCCTTCTGGCGTTGTGAGTGTGGGATAACGGTGGTGGCTTTGGCCGCTTCCTTGGCTGTGGCCCTGCGGGCCTGCTTGGCCTTCTTCTGCTCTTGCGGGGAGATAGGCTTCACCAGTAGGTAGCAGCCTTATGCTCCCCACGGGAAAGCCTCTTTGGTGCTTGCAGTTGGTTTGTAGTGCGCCTTTCCGTTGGCCATGTCTGCTGAGGGGTGCTCTTGGAATGTGACGCCCTCCTTGATGGGGCATGCATGTGCCTTATGGCTGAACGCGTCACAGTGGGTGCAAATGGGGGGCGCGCTGTCCACGGTCACCTGGAATAGGTGGGTGGTATGCCCTGCAATATCAATAAAAGTGGAGTGCAGGATCTGGGTTAGGTCCTTCACAATTTCCTTGGTCAGGGTCAGAACTGCAATGGCTTTGCCGGTGCACAGGTGTGGCATCAGCGTGAAGTGTTGCATTTCAAAAGATTGTATTTCGCCATATATGGCGAGACCATCTTTCAGGTGTTGTTCCAAAATGTCACGTTTTACCGTAGTAAGCAAAAAGTCAAACATGAGGAAAATTTGGTTGGATTTTGTCCATCTAGTGCGTTCAGTCTCAACCCATTGCCCTTCAGGGAGGTTGACCACTATGCGCACCGCAGCAGCCTCATCTGCTGCCTCTTTGTTTTTGAAACCTAGGTCCAGCCAATCGCGTGACATGTAGTGAGGTGCGACATACACTGCAGTTGGGAAAAAGGTGTGCACATCTTCACAAAATTTTTCCCATAAGGCTGTTTGTTGGATGTCCAGAAATATGTGGACTCCATATTACACCAACAAAAGTGGCTGGGAGTGTGGCGTGTTGATGTACTGGTTACATTGTGCTTGCCATGTGAGAATTTCTGAGGAAATAGTGACTGCCGGTTTTTTAAAATTTTTGTCTATTCTGCCAGTTTCTCCAGGGCATTTTCGAATGTTTGAGGCCGCGGGCCTTCCACCTGCTCCTCTTACTTTACTTGCCTAACTGCTCCCTGACATGGGCGCAGACTAATCTCCTCTGTGAGATTATCAAACTGGATTCAGATTTGAATTGAATAGGTTGCAAAAGTGATTGCAACGAGAAAGAAAAGTTTCTGAGCTCTCTGTTTTTGATCAGAGCAGATCTTCTCTCCTCAGGCCTCTTTAAGTTGATTCAGTTTCAATTCAGGCTGATCTGCCAAAATTAATAGGAACACTGCCAGATGCTTTTGATTGTGGTAAAATAAAAATTGATATTTAATATAAGGTTTCATCTTTCATTTTTTCACTTTTGTTTTATGTATTTTTACTTTATATATTTTTTCTATTTTTTTCTTCGTGACTTAACCTATAAGTAGATTCAGAGTTTACCTTTTCTTTTTAAACTATACTACTGGTTCAGAGGTCCATCCTTCAAACCAAACCAGAAATTATTTTTGTGGTCACTTTTTTAAGACTTGAACAATATACCATAATTTAACCTATTGTTAGTAGGTTCAGAAGTCACAAAAACATTGCGTTTATTTTTCTTCTTATAACTAATAATTTAAGTATTTGCTATGGACATTATTAACTATATGACCATCACAATACTATTTATTTTAAAAGGCATCTGTCGTAAACTTTGCAATAATCCAAAATGGACTCAATCATAAAGTGTCAACTTTTTTCTTCTCTAAAATTTTTGGTATCATAATAGGCTAACCTATCTCTCACATGGTTCTCTTACAGCGCTGGTCAGATCTTATTGTACATCTTCTTTGCGCTTATTTTCTTTTTGAGGTTGTATCAAATGCCTGTGATTGCAGTTCAATCAAGATTTTTGCTAGTTGGGTTACTTAATGCTCTGCAATCATCCCTGAAGCTAATTTCATGGCATAATAAAAAGTTGGCAGTAGTTCAGCTCTTTGTCCATATAAAAGTTGAACAGCTTTTTATCAACATATGTAACTAATATTATATGCAAAGGTATATACACTCAGATAAAATTTACAAGTGGATTTTCCCTGCTACCAATTTTGAAGCATTATAGATAGATTTCATTGAATATTTATACCATTCCATTCATTTCTGTCCAGTAGGTAACAGACACCACTTCTCAATTCCCATTAGCTCATTTAAGCTTGGTATCACATAGGACGTTAAGTTAGTTCCATTGTCACTTAATAATACTTGAAGGCATCCATGCCAGTACATACTTGGTCCAGTATGAATCTCGCCATGCTTGAAACATCTACTCTTCTCAAGGCCTTTGTCTTGACCCATCTTGTCAGATTGTCTATCATGACTGTGATGTACTTTACTCACCCAGTTCTAACAATAAAGGTCCCATCACGTCTAATTGACACTGTGTGGTAAGCAAACCCAAGGTTACTAACTGGTATCCCATCACATCTTGTAAAGCTTGTGGAGTTATAATTCCATTCAACACGCCAAACAATCTGATACATCAAGATAGATTGCTTCTCAGTAATAGTACTAGTGTAAATGATCCATATTTTTCTTAGGTCATCGTTCCAATGACTTTAAGCACAGCTTGAATGATTTCTTCTCGTTCTGGCAGTTAGGGAATAAGTATTATTTTCCATCAATCAACTTAAACAGCTGCATTCGTCTTTCAGTATATACATCACTTTCTTCATCGCGCTCTGAATCTTATGGTGCTCATCCCTAAGATTCCCTTTAAATCTCCGCTGGAATAATTTATCCTCTTGATGTACACAACTTGAACGGCAGATAATCTTAATAATCCGTCAGCACTATGATGTGAATCTCATGTCAGTGTATAATTTAGAAATTGCAAACTTGCTGTTTCAAAGACCATCAGGAAGTCGCTCCTCTTGTTACTTAAGGTTATGTAACCATCGTAGAGATGAGTGGTTAGTAACAAATTTAAAACATGTCACATAAAATATACTTAAATTATTTATAGACATAAATTATCATGTAGCACTCACGCTCTGTCATGGTGTAGTGCTTTTCCAATGGTGTCTATGTTCTGCTCATATATGCCACCAGATGCTCTTCTCCGTCATCATCTACTTGACTGGAAACTGCGCCAATTGCCATTAACAAGGCGTCATTATGAATGATAATTTCTAGACTAATTTTCTAGTATTTCAGAACAGGACTAGTCATCAGATATCTTCATAATTCATAAAACGATTCTTGGGCCTCCTCATTCCACACAAATCCTTTTTGGATTCTTCAGCAGGTGAAATAATGGTTCAGCAATACCAGTTAAATCCTTAAATAATTGGCAATAGTAGCCAAACATCCCTAAAAAAGACTTGTATATCCCAAATGCTCTTTGGTATCAACATCCACTCAATGACCATTATCTCCTGCATTTGCAGTTTTAATGCACTGGAGCTTATCACAAACCCAAATATTCAGCTTGTTTTAAGAAATGACATTATCTCAGATTAATTTTTAGACTTGTCATTGCTAGGCGCTTGAGCACTTCCTCCAGGTAATTAAGGTAATCAATTAAGGTCCTGATGAAAACGTTGATGTCATCTAAGTAAACCAAAATGCAAGACACCTTAAATCACTCATTGTGGAATCCATTGCCCTCTGAAACGTCACCGTTGCAATACATAATCCCAGGTGCATTCTCATCAACTGTATAAACCTTGTGCGGTGATGATCACACATTTCTCTTAATCTTATTTTGACAAATCTATCTGGTAAAAACTGAGATCAAATCCATTGTCAAAAAATACTTGGCTTCCCCTAGGCAACTGAGAGCATTGTCAATCTTTGGAAGCGTATATGATTACTTCTCTAATGATTTCTTTCAATTAATGATAATTTATTACCACGCACTTTGATCCATTTTTTGCAATTAGAACCAGAATTGCCCATGGACTTAATGACGTAATGAAATAGCCCATGCTCAATCAACTTTCTAATTCCTTCACTGATAACTGCTTCAACAACCTTTAACCTGTTGACAGGCCGCATTCATATTGGCATATATTCCCCATTGTTGACCCTATGAATCACATTTTAGAACATCACAGGGTCATGTCATTTCTGGACATGTATCACCTGATATTTTTGAATAATTGTAGCACTTCTTGTTGCTGTCATTTTAATAAAAATCTAATTGCTCACAATCAACCAGTACATTGATGCTTTCAGCAACATCTACCAGTAATCCCATTATTGTTAAATTCTAAAGTCATAAAATTTTCTGATTTTTGTCTTTGGTATAAAATGAACAAATGCAATGATATGATTTTTCTTTATTTTTATTGAGTTTTTGCCCAAATTGTCCAGTAGCACTCATATTTACCGCGCCTAGCGTTATGCTCCTCAGTACTATACATGGCTTTAACTTTTTTTACTACATAGCTGACGAATTCACCTTAAACCTGTTCTAGGATTTCTAGCAATAACCCTGTGTTAACTATATATTTCATTTCTAGCGGAATAGTATTTATCATTTTTGTCCTCAAGGGTATCACACAGTTTTTGAGAATTTCCTTTATCATTTCCCACTTTTTCGTCCAACCAATATATATTATTTGGGAATTATGCCATTATTATAGCTTTTAATTTACAAAACATTTCTTTTTCATTAGCATAGTCTCACTTCCCTGCTGATATAACAAGAGCATTTATGCCCCACAAATTAGCGGGTATTTCCCACAAAATCACACTTGACACCATACTTTTTCAGGAATATCATTTTGATGAGTATGTCATAATTTTAATTTGCCAATACTATGATGGTAGTTGATACCATCAATGACCTGAACTAAAGCAGTAATGAATTGTATGCTCCACAAAATGTTGTGTTATCTGGTATGGTGGTTCCATATTATTTTTAGTTCTTTAAATTTTAAATTTTATTTGGGAAGGCTGACCATTAGATGGACACTTCTGATATAAAACTATAAAGAACTCATATAAGCAAGATGCCCCCCAGAGAATCTAACGCTGTCTCTAGTTGCCAGCGGGAACGCCAAATAAAGGAAGGGGGGTATTGTGAGTAGAGGCTTGAGCTGCTATTGAGCACGCATGAAGAGAAGGGTCTGATGTGATGAACCAAACTGAAAACCAGGACAATACCAACTGTTGTTGATGGGATGGTAGGTATCAAAACAACCATGCTTGAAAGTGGTTCATGTGGTGCGACTGGAATCGGCGTACAGCTTCCTGGAGGGTGGAGGTAGAGCCTGAAATGGCATCCATGAAAACAGTGTGGATAGTCCATATTGAAATTGCTACCACTAAGGCTTGGAGGGAAGGTTGTATAGGAGAATTTAAGGACAAGGCGAAGATGACCTTAGATAGGTTGAAGGGCTGTGTTTACTCCTGGCAAAAGAGACGTTGAAACTCACGCCAGATTGCTTTTGACGGAGGGCACTCTTCAAGGCGGTGGACCAAAGTCCCATACAACACACGAGGAGTGTGATGCGTTGGATCACTCATAAGTATGGTATACCCATTTCAATCATCGCCACAAATGGGAACAAACATGCGGCTGCAAAGAGGGTGATGGGCGTACTTCCAGATGGCTTTCTGGGTTTCTAGGGAGTAGGGGATGTCCAAAATGTCCAGATAATCCAACTGGCCATAATAATGGACCTCCTCGGCATCAAAATGTTCAGAACGGCTTGTCCTTGTACTTCCTGTGTGAAGCAGGGATAAGGGTGACCCCTCTGTGCAGTGTGCCCACTGATGCAAATTCTCCACTCATCACTCCACATGGAGAGGAGAATTCATTTGAAGTGGGGTGAAGTATCGTGCAGGCCCAAAGCAGATGAATGTTAGGCAAGATATTTTAACAGAGAATGGGGGGGCAGAATTGCTAAGGCCCAGGGTGCGGGAGAAACTGGAGCGGGCTGCGCGTGACTAGTGTTTGGATTGGAGTGTGGGGTTGGTGACTGCAGCGATCCAGGTGCCAAGTATTTTGGCAGCATGGGCTCGAAGTTTAGCAGGCCCATACCACCTGTTAATTCTCAGCATCTAGGCTCTATTCCACCGAGTTGGTTTGCACAGGGTATTAGACACTGAGCAACCAAATCAGATGATATGAAGATCGATGACTCACAAATAAAACTCAATAAGCTATATATGGAGCCTATCGCCCCTTGTTTTGAACTTTATTTAATATAAATCGCAGACTTATCTGCAATCACTTAATCACCTCATAAAAAGACCTTCCTTCAATCCTTCATATGACTCTTTATATCTCTGTTCCCCAAGCTGGATGCATCCTCAGCTTGGTAGTCTTCTATTCATCTTCCCTTTTCTAAAAACTCTTGTTCATATTGAATCTCAGCATATTTCCCCTTGATTCGCCGAATTGTCATCATTTTGATCAATTATAATTCATATAACCTTTTTCTGTAAATCTAAAGACTTATTTCGATTCCCCCTCTGATCCACCTTATGGGTAGCATATCATCTAGTCATATCAAGTTCCTGACATTACCCCCTTTGACTGGATGATATTCTCTTACTGTTTATATGCTTGGAGGAACTTTGTGTGAACTCAGTTGATAATCTGACCCCCCATGGGCTCCTTGATAGTGTAGACATCCATGCTGGTCTTCTCGATTATCTCATATGGGACAGCCCAGATGTTGGAGAGCTTGTTTTCCCACCAGAATCATAGCTGGGCATGGATTAAAACATGGTCCCCCACAGAAAACAATGGGAGTCCGCTCCATCTCTTCTGATTGGCTGCCTAATCGCGAATATTCTTGTCCAAACTGGTGGAGTAGCCTTTCATTTGCAGCTTGATCAATGTATCCATAAGAGTCTTCAAATATCGCTGAGGATCCACACCACCAGTGTCCTCTACACACGAATAAAGCAAGGCGAGCAGAGCCAGTTGAACCATACAGCAGTTGAAACGGGCTCTTACCAGTGGATAAATGATAGCTAATATTATATATGAACACAGAAGAGGTAGAAGGGCACTCCATTCTGAGTAAGATTCTTTACCAATTTGTGGAGTATGTTTACTAGGGTTCCGTTGACCTGCTCCACCATTCCATTTGATTCTGGATGATAGGGGTGGTCAAGCTTCCACAAATCGCCATCAACTCATTCTACTTTGGCAGGATATGCAAATTGAAGTTGGTTCCATTATCCATCAGAATGAACTGTGGGCAGCCGTACACATTATAACACACACCATAATAAATTTGGCAGTGGTGATTGCACCCAAGTTGCTAATAGCTCTGGCCTCCACCCATTGGGTCAAATGATCGATGGCAACAATTATATACTTGAATCAATTGGCGCTATTTGGCAGAGGTCCCACTACATCAATGGAACTGGTGTGCCAGGCGTACTGGGGTTTAACTAGCTGGTATGTGGTCTTCTTGTGGAAAGTCTTTTCCACTTGACACTGATGGCAACAACTAACCGTTTCCATACATCATAATGAGTGCTCTCCCAGTAGTATTTTGGTCAATAAAACTCCAGCATTTTCTACAATCCTACATGTCCTGAAGTCCAATGAGCATACATAATAATCTAGGGTCTAGCCAAAGGTTTAGGGAAACTCAGTGTCAAGTCTTTGATCCACTTATATAGTTCCCCCTCACGTAGAATACTATCTTTGAGCCCATCTAAAACCTTGATCACCTGCGGTAGCTCATCCTGATATTTGTTTGCCATCATCTTCTCATACATTATGTCAGCTAATTCCGCTGTGATAGTGACATTTGGAAGCCAAGAAAGACAATCCACGTTTTGATGTTTTGCTCCCAGGCGATGTGAAATCACAAAATAATATGCTTGAAGCTTCAGAGCCCAACGTGCGAGCCATCCTCTCAGTTCACACAGATTTTGTAGCCAGCACAAGAAAGCATGATCCGTCACTACTTGGAATCTTACCCCATTCAAATATACCCAAAACTTTTTGTAAGCATAGATCACCGCTAAACACTCCCGCTCAGTCATGGTGTAGTTTTGTTCGTGACAGTTCAAGCTTCGACTACAAAATGCAACAGGATGCTCCACGCCGTCATCGTCTTTATGGGATAATAATGCCCCTATAGCGGTGAGGGATGCATCTATTTGTACTATGAACTGTTTGTTGAAGTCGGGATATTTCAAAATGGTTGCACTTGCTAATGCAGTTTACAACACATTGAAAGCGTTCTGGCATCGTTCCATCCAATGGAAGGAGGCGTTTTTCCTTAGCAATTTGAAAAGAGGGGCCTGATGCAACTGAAATTTGGAATGAACTGTTGGTAATACCCAACCATTCCCAAAACACCTGAATGTCCCGTTTATTATTTAGGAGAGTCATCTTGCTTATCGCTTCTACTTTAGCTGGCTGTGGTTTAATCCCATTTGAATCCACAACGAACCTGAGGTATTCAATTGTTCTTTAAATAAATGGCACTTCCGAGGCTTAATTTTGATATTAGTGACAGCGAGGCGCTGAAACTCTTGTTCCAAGTGGGCAAGGTGCTCTGTAAATTCCGTGAGAACACATTGATGTCATCGAGGTAAACAAGGGCGCCAGACAGCTTTAAGATTACCTAAAATCGTATCCATGGCACGCTGGAACGTAGCCAGGGCGTTACACAACCCTTGTGGCATGCGAGTTGGCTGGAACAACCCTCTCAAAGTGATCACACATTTCTCCCATTCCACTAATGGCAATTCAATCTGCCAGTACCCTGAGATCAGATCCATGGCAGAAAAATAATCTTCCCCACCCAATCGGTCTAATGCATCATCAATCCATGGAAGAGGGTTGGAATCCTTCTTTGTTATGTTATTGAGTTAATGATAGTCAATAATCACTTGATTTGAGCCATTCTTATTCTTTATAATGAGCACAGGTGATGCCCATGGACTGTTTGACGTCTCTAGCATTCCTTGCACGATGAGTTTACCACCTCATTGGAGAAGACTCTTCCGCCACTTTTGAACATCTCATAGGTCGCGATCAAATGGGAGGGTGATCCCCTGTATTTATCAGATGTACTACCCCTTGAGTGTACCCCAAATCATAATTGTCATGTGCAAAAAAACCAATAGTTTTCAAATAATGCCTTAGCCTTATCTTGCTGTTCCGCCAATAATCCTGTGAGCGCTTCCTGAAGAACCACGGTCAGTATGCTGAAAAGTGAGCTTGCCAATAGTCCAAGATCCTCCCATGAGCCAAAATCATGAATACGGCGAACTTCCTCTAAAGGAACTAAGTGTAGGTAAGCCACCACTTGGTGCCGCTGGATCGTTATTGTCTTCTTCTGTAAGTTTTCTAGTAGCACTTTCACCTCCTCATTCCCAGGTAGCAGTAACCCTGGAGCCACTTGTGGTTCAAGCCACGAGTGCTGGTGAGGCGCCATAATTTCTCCATAAAGCCCTTTAAAAACATCACTTTCAGGCCCAGTACCTACTATGCACTGGTGTCCAGATGGTAGGCTCAAAGCGCTTGTTGCCCAAAGTGGGATCCCTTTGCACTTGTTTATCTGGTGGGAGGGTCCTGGTCTGCTGCCTCACTCATCAATAATGAACAGGAATCACTACATCGCTGTACGCTAGATTGATTTGACTAGAGCAGAATGGATCCAATGAAATTTTACAAGAGATAAAATACACAGGGATGTGTTGGCCTAAAATAGCAAGAGTTTCCTCCGCCATATTTATCACAACACCAAATTTCCTCATAAATGCCGTTTCAATTAACATGTCATAGTTTTTATTTGGAAAAACTACCGCCAGAGCGGACGCCTGAACTGACCCAAATTGTAAAGGCAACGCGCTATATGCTCCTTCAGACACAGTGCTATGCATTCCCACAGTCCCGTATACTACTAGATGGTCCACATCCTGTTTCAACAGAAGTTTAGCCACAAACCGAGTAGAGACTATGTTCACAGGGGCTATCATGTCTATGATAGCGCGGATTTAAGTGTTTTGAACAAGAATGTCGCAGTAATTACATTCTAAGTAAGAAGAACCATCAGCGTTTATTACATGTACGTTCAAGGTCTTTGTATTACTCAAAAAGGAGGAAATGCCCTTGCCAAACTGAGGATACTCACAAGCGATTTTCTCAACCAGAATGGCTAAATTAACCCCTAATAAAGAGGCAACATTTGTCGAGGGATCCGCATTGCTGGTGCCAGTCTGTTCCAGGATCTACCTCACATATGGCTTCTTCACGTCTTGGTGAAACTTGGGGCTCTGGGGTGAACTTTTACTCTTGGGGCGGAAGCAGGGGTATCCAATGGAAGCTGATGGTATAACAAATCATCTGATTGAGGTTTGAATTCTACCTGAAAAGACGTTTGGGTATTGCTAGGGACAAGTGAATTGGACTTAGAGGAGGTAGAGCATCACATCTCTACTCTGCTCAAGCTTTTCCTGCTCAAACTTCTCAGTTGACATTTCATACACTTGTGGTTTGCTAGGGCAATTACCTCATAATGCCCTCTTCATCCGCACTGATAGCAAGTGTTCATAAAAGGTTCACATATATAGCTTATGGCGGAAGGACCAGTTCAGAAGTTGCCATTATGGTTCCAAGGTTGTGGACAAACTGGCGAAGTGTAAATGGGCTGAAAGGGGTCCACTGACTCGTATGAGGGATGAATACGTTCCAGCAGCTGATAACCCAGTCACTGCGGCCCATATCCTGAAGAGTTTGGAGCGGAGACAGCATAGGTTTTTTAGGCTACATTGGGGGCGCTAATCATGGCAGATAGTTTACGTAAGGTGTTCATGATTCAGATAATTCTGGCATCTCCATCCAACACATGAGACATAGCATTATATAGTTCACAATGTGGTTTGACAGCTGCCATCATCGCTATACTGACATCCTCAGTGGATAAAATGTTAGCTCCAAGTAGGACATGTGCTTCCGCCAAAAAACGCTCAGCAAATTCTAACAGGGTCTCATTTCAGTGAAGCTGTATAGTCATAAAGTCAGTTCTCCATTGGGCCATCTTGGTAGCGCCCCCAAACAGCTGGAGAACAATCGCTTTAACTACTTCATAGGGTACTGAGCTATTTGGAAGATAGCAAGTGATTTGATCAGTGCTTTCCACATCTAGAGCGGACAGCAACAGTTTTGCTTTTTTCAATCAGTAGCCCCTTCCACAGCAAATTCAAAACGCTTAAAGTAACCATGTAGATTCCTGTCATGATTGAAATGAGGTAATTTTACGATTTGAACAACGTCGCCTTGCTCCAGGTTCCTGCCACAAGGAGCAGGCGAATTGGTTTTGGAGAGACTATGAGAACTATCCCTTTGTGCGTTATCATACAGCCAGCTGGATGGACTTAAATCCGTCGAAAAGGACTCAGAAGAAGTGGTGTCATGCGGGGGTCCATCATAACGCCTGAGGGATATTCGTTTGCTGATCCATAGCATTCTTCCCCTAATCGCCACTGACTGCCCCATTCCCCTGGCTCTGGCATGCCCACGAACTGCATGTTGATCAACTGATCCGCTTTCACCAAATATCATTTACATTATCCATTCTGAAATTCCTGTTGCAACATTTCATAATGATGTTGCAACTCCCAGCGTAATTCCCTCTCAACGTTCAGTTTTTGTTCCATTGCTTGTAATAGCGAAAAAACTTCTTTCATTATGTTCTGCAGATGGGTTTGCTGCTAGCTAGCATTATTTGCTTGTTGATTGACATTGTTTATTTGGCTAAGGAGGGAGTCTTGTTCCTGTACCAATTCCTCGTTGGCTCGTTGAAGAGTATCAAGGCGCCCTTGCATGGCTGCATACTCTCTTGTCTCACCAATTGGAAGAGGGAAGGCTCGTAGGTGCTCAGCCTGACTAACAACTTCCAGTTGTGTAACCTGACGAATAAGCTGGAGATATTTGGGAGATGTTGACTAAAGGATAAGTTTGTTATCTGCTATTTTCTGGGTAAACCATTCAATACAAAGCTGGGTTAATTCAGCTGATAAAGAGCTGACTTAGTCTGCCATTTGCCATTCCATCAGTGTCATTTTTTCCCTAAGCTGGGCAATCATGGCTTTGAGAGCTTCCTACCATTTGGATAGCTCCATCATAAAGCGCTTGGTGCTATTCATAATGCTTTACATCCTGAATCCACTCCACCAATAAGCCATGCTGATCCAGTAGCTCTCATTACTTGAGGTAATTCTAAAATTAACTGTGGTACCAAAAGGTCCAATCAACTGCGGACATCCCCCATGCAATGGTCCATCTGTACCAGCGCTCCTTGTACCTCTGAGAACGAATGATTGAGGCAGTCAAGCAGAAGGAGAGTATTGTGCTGCTGTGCTCGAGAAAACCATAATACAGCTCCAATTTCAATATTGTGGTGAGCCAGCAAATGCAGTAGCTGGAGAATCGATGGTTGCACATAAGCAACTAGATATTCCTCAATTCTGTGGGTACTGAGGCAGAGAGCCAACCCAACTGTAGTCATGTCCAAATAATACATGTACAGGGCATAGCGATTTTCTTGGTCACAATGGTTGTAGAATAAACTCAGGGCATTTTCCCCAGACTCAACTTTGTATAGGTGATATCCGTGCAACAGCCACTCCATAATATCTCGCATTTGCTGAGGAGTCACATTTGTGGAGTGTCCTTGTTGGTTGGTCATCAGCTCAGGCCAAATCTAATCGCAGATTTATCATAGCTCATCATCCCCCAGTTTGGTCACAGTAAGTAATGTCAGTTCATTGTTAGGTGCCTCTTATGATTCTTCAGCATACCATGCACTATTCTGATCAAATTATGTCAGAACAAATGAGGTCTTGTCATCGTATCCTATCATTGAAAAACTGCAGTTGACCAGTGGCCCCCTGTAGTGATCACCACTGTTAATATAATCGTCAAAGCTCGATTCCAACGAGTCAGATTGCACAGGGTATTAGCCACTGAGAAACCAAATCAGATGATATGAAGATCGATGTCTCATAAATAACTCAATAAGCTCTATATGGAGCCTATCGCCCCTTGTTTTGACCTTTATTTAATATAAATCGCAGACTTATCTGCAATCACTTAATCACCTCATAAAAAGACCTTCCTTCAATCCTCCATATGACTATTTATATCTTAGTTCCCCAAGCTGGGTGCATCCTCAGCTTGGTAATCTTCTATTCATCTTTCCTTTTCTAGAAGCTCTTGTTCATATCAAATTTCAGCATAATTCCCCTCATTTCGCCAAATGGTCATCACTTTGATTGATTATAATTTGAATACCCTTTTCTGTAAATCATGAGACTCATCTTGATTCCCCATCCGATCTGCCTTATGGGTAGCATATAGTCCAGTCATATCAACTTTCTGACACCACCATTATGGCGAGGGCCAAACAAGACATCCAGGCGCCTTGGTGGTGGGCGGCCTAACTAAAAGCCACCCTTTCAGGAGGGCATATAATGAGGTGAAGAGATATAGTGAAAAGGCATAGTATGGGCCACAAACCAGACTTTGGACAGGAGCATAGAGTTGGCCAGTACAACTCTGCCTGTGAGGGAAGTTTGATGGGCTCTGAGGGAGGCGATGCGCTTTGTGACATTGTCCAGTATGTGGTGCTCCATCAATGACGAGGCGTACCCTCCCACCTCCAGCCACACACCCAAATGGCATACCAGACAGCAGTGGGTCTTTTCATGAAAGTGAGCATAAGCGGGGTGGCATGGGGTGGGCGGGGCAATCAAACCCGTGAGCTAGCTGCTGAAGCAGGTAGGAACGGGGTGCTGGTGACCAGCGGGCTTGGAAACGCCCAAGGAGAATGATTTCGGCTTTGGAGGCGTTAAGGCAGCGTTACTTACCCTGTAGTAAACCCTGGATAGTATCCTCAAGCGCATGTGCATCTTGGTTGTTACACACCCCAACCAAAAATCATCAGCAAACTCCAACATCTAAATGGTGCTTGGCCTTGCACATGGACACCAGTAAGGCGGGCATTCATGTTGCGCAAAAGTGGGTCAAGGCTGAAGTTATATAGGAGTGGGTTAAAAGCGTCCCCTTGGCGGAGTCCCCTATGAGGGTGAACTACATTAGTGAGGAAGCCAGGACCACGCACAGCCAATGTGGCGGATTCCGTAAGGAAATTACCCAATTTAATGAACCGATGGGGGAGGTGGAACTTGTGGAGGCAGACCTTGAGGTAATCCCAGTTGAAAGTATCATAAGACTTCTGTTGGTCTAAAAAAAAGTGCCCCAGTAGCCGTGGATTGGCAGACGTTGGCTACAGTATGTATGTTGTCCCATATAGACCTCTTGGGAATGGAACCAAATTTCTCAGAGAAATGAGATTAGAGGCAACTTCCCCTAGGCGGTTGGCCATGATTTTGGTAAATAATTTAGTATCTGTGTTAGTAAGTGATATGGGGCGCCAGTTGGCCAGGTCCAGCTTATCCCCTTTTTTATACAGCATTATCATGAAAGCCTCCTGGCCCCCAGGAAGGAGGCGCGATTATAGAAAACACTGATTCATTGAGGCTGCAGCAAAGAGTGTAAGAATTAAATTATTTCTTCTAGAACTCATATGGAATCCATTTGGACCCGGGCATTTCCTGTATGGTGCACTGAGAACGGCGTACCAGAGTTCATAACAAGAAATTAAGCTTATTAACTTTGGATAATTAAAAATGGTGCGTATATGTGCGTTTTTGAGATATTTTTTCATTTTTGAGCAGTCTGACTGGATCAGAGTGATAAAATTCAGAGTTATAGTTTCAAACTTTGATTTCCACTTCAGCTGTAGTTTCTGCGACAGAGTGGCCTGGCTGCCTCACCTGTATGCAGGCCAAAATCTGTCACAGTGCAAAGAATTTTTAGAAAAAATTAGGAGGAGCGCATGTCAACTGCTGGTATATTTTTTACTTTGTACTGTAAACAAACGTTATGTTTGTGTTGCCTTACCAGTGCATTGAGGCAAGCGAACACCTCTGCCCACTTATGACCCCAAAATGGGCTGTAACCTGCAGCAGGGACATCATATTACAGGTGGTCCACTTCTGCAAGCGTGCACAAAATGACCCCAAGGCATCCTGAGAGTGACGCGATGAGATATGGCATGGATGGCTGATTGTGTTCAATTTCTAGCTTGACCAGGTTGAAAGTGGATCCAAAAAGAATGGTGTGGTGAACTCCGGTGCCAATTTTGGTGTCCACTTATGAAAAAACTAAGCGACATGATCTCAGCTAGGTAAAGTTTGCACCACTTCAGCGCCTTTGTCACGGGTGTGACAAAGAGAAGGAAATTGACACCAACCTGTGGTCGAAAAAACAAAATTTTTGTCATCATAAAGTGTGCAACCTGAGATCAAAAGTTCAAAGGTGCAAAAATAATGTCCGTGCGAGACATTGAACTCAGCTGATGGTTGTGCACATAGGGACGAGACATGTTAGAGCAACGGTGTATGTTTAGGTAAGGTATTAAACAGCCCTTAAGTGGCTTTTAAAATGTAAAATTCTATGTGCCCCTGAAGGAGGGCAGTTACCAAAGGCCAGCAGTTAATGGCCATGTTGGTCCCCAAAAGTTCATATCGCCTACCACAAAGAGTCAGGGGGAATTGGTAGGGAAGTAATAGCTGAGAAGAACTCCAAGTGAGCCCACGCACACGTTGGGGCATACATATTAATGATAGTATGCACTTCGTTGTCCCACAAACAGGACACAAAAAGCACACAGCCATCAAGGTACAAATTCTTAGAAATAAATTCAAAATTATGGGTCGCACATATAAGAACTTATAGTGTGGTGACCAAAAGGAAAGGGATGGGAGGAGCATGGTTGCCCATGTGTCCTCAAAACATATGGACAGTTGGTTTCCTGAATGGCCAAGATGACCAAAGGTAAATTATTTTTTAAAACAAAGTTTCCTAGTCCAGGACGGCGAGGCCTTAAGTCCAGCGATGTTCAACGTCCCTATTGTGAAGGCTCCCCCATAGCACCTTAGGTGCTACAGGAAGGGTCCCTCAGGACTCCCATTGCCACTTTCTCAGCAGCAGTAGTATTAGCTCGCGTTGGATACACTTTTTTCTTTATAAGCGGGGGGTTTAAGGGACTCTGACACTTTGGATGTAGTTAAGGAATTATTGTTCTATTTGGCTGATTTTGTTCAAGTTTTCACATTGCTGTGCTTCTGCAGTGCATCATTTCAGGTTGACAAAAATTCAGGAGGGAAATGGGTGGTAGAATAAGTTTTAATTGAGGCTTGGTAACATTGCTTGGGTAGATTTGACTCCCTCATTGGGTCATCAGGTTGGTTAGAACAATCTGATTAGTGGATGGATTTGCAAGCCACTTCAGCAGCGAATGACTCAATGACATCCTGGGTCTTGGCAGGTGGGATCATTTATGCGGCCATGGCTGCTGCCTTGGCCACTGCTCTGCATGCCTTCTTGTGTGACAGACAGGGTCTCTGAAGACTGCTACAAAGCATTTGGGCAAGAGTGCCCAAGTGAGTGCCCACAGGCAGGATAGCCCTGCTGTGGAGAGATCCTGAATCCAACTATGCAGAAACCACTGTACCACAAAGGTTTGGATTACAGTCAAGACGATGCTGGCGCTCAGAAGGAGGGCCTGACCCCTGAGAGGGCGTAAAAGAACTGGATGGCCTTGTCAAAGTCTGAACTGCTGTCCATGAGGGGGTTTCTGGGTTTTCTTAATAAAGTGATTTGCAAATGCGCAAAACTAATTTTAAAATTTATTAAGTTTGATTTGAGTTTATAGAAGACAAAACTGCTTTAAACAGTTTCGCCTGCTCAGATTTATACTGAGCTTATTGGGGAAGAGCGGGTCCTGTTCCCGCGAAGTCTGCGGGCATCTTCCCAGCGGTGGGCCCTATACAAGAATCTAGACCCTCAACTTTGGCGTTGAGGCCCATTCTCAAACTTGGGCTGGGTACTCTTGGGGTTGCAGAAACTTTTCCGCATTCATTATTTGGCTTCAAATCGCTCTTGAAGCCCAGGCCATTCCCTTCGCCCGTATTCCCCAATATTTGTTTATTGCCTCTTTTTGGAATATTTTGTTTGGCGGCATCTGGTTGGCCAGAGCGCCATTTGCAAGGATTTTCACCCATGTTGATAATCCCAAATGCAACAGATTTGGCCTCAATTGGTCAAAAATTCGCGCCTGAGGGTCTGATCCCTTGTCACCACATTTAGCAATATTGGATTTGGCAGCATCTGGTTGGCCAGAGTGCCATTTCTGAGGCTTCCCCTTCCCCGTCAGCCTTTTGATTCGATATTACTTCTGATTTCGAGGCATCTGATTCATCAGATTGCCATTTACGATAATCAGAGAGTGGTCAAGCCCTCTCCCCTGGCCCCAACTATCGCCCTAGGGAAGATTAGGGCTATGTGGTGGTCAGGCAACGCCTTGTTCGTTACATCACCCTCCCCAGATGAGAGCCCCTCTGGTTCCAGAACTCCTCCGCCTTCTGTGGGCAGTTGCTGCAGTCATTGGCCGTCTTCCAGGTGGACTTCTCCACTGGGTATCCTACCCATTTGACTAGGTACTAGCGCTTTCTCCGCGAGATTTTTGACTCAAAGATCTCCTCCACCTTATACTCCGCCTCTCCCAGGTTTCCTGAGTGGACAGGCTCCGGTTTCTCTGGGAGAGGGCCTTCAAACTTCCTAAGTTGCGAGACATGCAGCACTGGGTGCGCCTGCAATCCTTGGGGAACTCAAGCTTGTACGCCACTTCATTTACCTGGTGGAGGACTTTGAATGGGCCCAGAGCGACTGGTCCAAATTTCCTACAGCTTGCCAGCACCGAGTAGTTCTTCGCGTTGATCATCACTAGGTATCCTTCCTTTAGCTCCAGGGCCTTGGATCTTTGAGTGTCGGCCTTCCTCTTCTGCATATCTATCACTTTGACTAAGTTCACATGCAGGGCTTTCAGCTTTTCCTTCATTTCTGTTGCCAAGTCATTGGCCGCTGGATTTGGACCTCTGGGGTGGGTTTCACCATCTTGGGTGGAACCCATAGTTCGCCATGAATGGTGACATTCCTGTTGATGAATGGGTCAAGTTATTATATGCGAATTGGGCTAGTCTTAACTAGTCCGTCCAGCGTTCCTGTTGTGTAGTGTGGCATCTCAGGTACTGCTTATGGACTTTATTAACTCGTTCCATCTGGCCGTCAGACTGCGGGTGGTAAGCTAAGGATCTGCATGGCTTGATCTGAAGATTTTCAAGTGGTGTTGCAAAAATTGGGCGATAAATTGAGGGCCTCTATCCGATACTATCTCCTCCAGTAGACCGTGGTGGGCGAAAACCTCATTAATGAAGATATCCGCCATGCCCTTTGCTGTGATGGTGGAGTTACAAAGAAAAATTCCGCGTACTTGGTCATTCTATCTACCACCACCATCACAGCGTCATATCCCTTTGATTTTGGAAGCCCCGTTATGAAGTCCACACTCAGTGAGGACCATGGTATTTCCGCAATCTGGAGGGGCATGAGTTTTCCTAAAGGCTTCTGCCTAACGTGCTTGGAACGGGCACAAGTGACACATTTCTGAATGTACTCCCTTACGGCGCTGGGCATCCCCAGCCAGGAGTAACTTTGGGCCAGGAGCTCTATGGCTTTCTCATTTCCAGGGTGTCCTGCCAAGGGGTGGTCATGGGGAGCGCTTATCGCATCCTCCTGGAGCTCGCGGTTGGGCATCCATGGGCGCCCTTTTTGGAGAATGAGACCTTTCCTCTTACAGGAATTCTTGTGTTGCTCGTTCTCTACCCCCTCCTCCAGGTCCTTCCACAGTGTTTTCCCATACTTTGAGCTTCTCTGGGCGGCCTGGAGCTTTTCCCTCAGTTCCTTGGTGGCATTCTGGATGACAGCGAACACATTTGAGGGCAACATAGTGGCGGTGTTGTATGCATCCAGCTCCTCCCTTGGGAAGGACTTACCTGGGTCCCTGCTTAAGAGATTTGAAATGAGGTTGCTTTCCCCCGGCTTGTACACAATCCTAAAATCATAAGATGCCAGCTCTAGGTGCCATCTGGTCTGCCGCTGGTTCATGCGCTTTGGGCTCTTGTAAAATTTGAGGGCTCCGTGGTCCGTTCTGATAGTAAAGGGATGTCTGGCGTAGAGTAAATGGTGCTGCCATTCCTCCAAGGCTGATACAATCGCTAAGGGCTCCTTGTCATACACGGGGTAGTTGGTCTCAGCGGGCAGCATTTTCTTGCTAAAGTAGCTTATGGGATGGTCTACCCCATCTTCTCCCTCTTGTAGCAGGACTGCCCCAATTGCAAAGTTGGAGGCGTCAGTCTCCACTATGAAAGGACGGTTGGCGTTGGGATGGGCTAGTACTGGTGCCTTCATGAGGCTCTCCTTGATGGCATGTAAGGCTGTCTCCTCCTCTTTTCCCCAATGGAACGGGACCTGCCCTGTCAGGCAAGTTAGGGGGGCCGCCGTCTTGGAAAGGTCTTTTGTGAACCTCCTTAGGAAGTTCACCACGCTAAGGAAACTTCTAACGCCCATTCTATCCTTAATGGGCCGACCACTCCCTTACTGCCTTCAGCTTGTCCGGGCATATGGCTGTTCCCCCTTAGAAAACTACATTCTCTAAGAAGGAGACTGAGTCCTTGTAGAACTCGCATTTTGATGGCTCTAAGCGGAGGTCCGCCTTGTTGAGGGCTTTCAGCACGCTCAGCACATCTCCTTTGTGGCCCTCCTTGGTCCTGGAAAACACAAGTATGTCATCCATGTACGCCACACAACATTTTCCAATCAGGTTTCCTAAGGCGTTGTATATGGTACGCTGGAATACTGCTGGGGCGTTCTTGAGGCCAAAAGTCATCACCTTGTACTCAAAGACTCCTAAGTGGCACTTGAAAAGCCGTATATTGTTGTTGTTCAGCGATTACTGGAACTTGGTTGAACGCGTCAACCAGGTCCAACTGGTGAAAACCTGGCTACCTGAGATCATCTGAGAGATGGTCTTCATCAGAGGAATGGGGTAGGGGTCATACTCGGTGATTTTGTTCAGCCGCTGGTAGTCCACTTACAGCCAAAGCTCGCCACTTGCTTTTGGGACTAGGAGTATTGGTGACACCACTGGCGAATTGGATGGAACAATCATCCCGCGCTACAGCATTTCCTTGACATAGACCTCAAGGGCCGTCCTCGCCCTAAGGTTCAAAGGGTAGATGGGACAACCCTTGGGGAACTCCGCATCCTTTTTGAACCTGAAGGTGGAAGGGTAAGGACCGTTTGGGGTGGTAGAGGGAGCTTGATTCTTCTTGAACAGGTGAGCATATGCACAAAATATGTTGGGTATGTCCGCCTCTGTCTCCAGCCCTACTACTGCGTTCACCCCAGGCTTCCCTCCGCCAGTGGTGAAGAAATCTAGTGCCACTGGGGGTTGGTTCTTGGGGTGTAGCAAGATCAGGCGCTCCTGCAGTTTGAACTGAGGGAGTACTTGTGCCACCACTCCATGTTCAGTATTATGGGATGAGGCAGATTTTTAATGGCACTTATGACTCTTAGAAGGTGTGAGGACCCTGCTACAGCAGCACCTGGGTCTTGATCTTCCAACTGCTAACCGTTTTTGAGGTGTCTGCCAGCGTCACAGCTCCCTTCCATTTCATTTCCAGTCTCATCTCTTTTGCTAACCCGTGGTCTAGGTAGTTCTCTTCCGCTCCAGTGTCCACCAGCGCCCAAAGCTGATCCTCCCTCTTTCTTCCCCAGAGCTGTAACAAATAGGGGACATAGAGATAAGACGAGGTATTTCTTTTATTGATGGTAGCAACGCGCGCAGGAGTAGGGCGGAAGTTGTAGGAGGGACTAGGGTTTCCCTCTCTGTGGTTTCCTGAAGGGTTTACCCCATTGCCGGAGCCAGAGGGCGAACCCTGTGTGGACTCCTGTGGGGGGTTGGAGACTGGCTCAGACTCAGCATAGCGGCCATGGAACTTCCCATGTTGTACTCCGGTATGGGCCTTTGCTTGCACTAACGCTAGTTGGCCCTCCACCTGGGTCACGATTGAAATCTCCTCATTGAGGGTAGCTCCAAGGCGAGTGGCAGCCAATGCCGTAAGGATGTCTGGGCGTAGGTTCTGGCGGAACATTCAAACTATCTGAGTAGTGGTGACCTTGGCAGCCTTGGCCAAAGGGCGGTACACACTGGCGTACTCCATGACTGACATCTTTCCTTGAGTTAGGTTCATAAGGGCGGACCATGCAGCGTCTTGGGAGTCATTTGGTGTAGCCGCTCTTTCAACCAGTTGGAGACATTCCTCCATGGTGAGAGGGAGCATCGTCTGGGTTTCCAGTAGCTCAGTGAACTATCCGCTAGGTTCCTGGGCAGGGCGGTCACTATCTGGGCAATCTGGAGTGACACTGGGGCAGTTCCTCCTGATGCTGTGGTCAGCCGGGCTTGGAGTTTCACATGTGAGAAGGTGGCGTGCAAGGTGCTCAACTCTCCTGGGGTGAGGGCCTGTTGGAACTCAGACGCGGACTGCTCTGATTGAAAGTAGATGTTGGTATGCCCCTTGGAGGGAAGGAAACGGGCGACTTCTCTTAGGAGAAATAGAAGAGAGAAGATGACCATCAAAAACGTTGTTGGGTGTTCTTACCACGCAGGCAGGGCACGTTCAGACGGCTTGTCCACCATGTCCAGGAATAGAGACATCAATTTAATGAGTTTCGTCTAATGTGACGGATGGGGTCTCTAATGACTGCTACAAAGCAGTCGGGCAAGAGTGCCCAAGTGAGTGCCCACAGGCAGGATAGCCCTGCTGTGGAGAGATCCTTAATCTGAATATGCGGAAACCACTGTACCACAAAGGTTTGGATTACAGTCAAGACGATGCTGGCGCTCAGAAGGAGGGCCTGACCCCTGAGAGGGCGTACAAGGACTGGATGGCCTTGTCAAAGTCTGAACTGCTGTCCATGAGGGGGCTTCCAGGTTTTCTTAATAAAGTAATTTGCAAATGTGCAAAACTAATTTTAGAATTTATTAAGTTTTATTTGAGTTTATAGAAGATGAAACTGCTTTAAACAGTTTCGCCTGCTCAGATTTATACTGAGCTTATTGGGGAAGAGTGGGTCCTGTTCCCACGAAGTCTGCGGGCATCTTCCCGGTGGTGGGCCCTATTCGAGAATCTAGACCCTCAATTTTGGCTTTGAGGCCCATTCTCAAACTTGGGCTGGGTACTCTTGGGGTTGCAGAAACTTTTCTGCATTCATTATTTGGCTTCAAATTGCTCTCGAAGCCCAGGCCATTCCCTTCACCCATATTCCCCAATATTGGCTTGTTGCCTCTTTTGGGAATATTTTGTTTGGCGGCATCTGGTTGGCCAGAGCACCATTCATAAGGATTTTCACCCTTGTCAATACTCCCAAATGCAACAGATTCAGCCTCCAATTAGTTTGAAATTTGCATCTGAGGGTTTGATCCCTCATCACCACATTTAGCAATATTGGATTTGGCAGCATCTGGTTAGCCAGAGCGCCTTTTCCGAGGCTTCCCTTCCCCATCAGCCTTTTGATTCAATATTGCTTCTGATTTCGAGGCATCTGATTCATCAGATTGCCATTTACAATAATCGGAGCAGTTGAGCCTCTCTCCCTGGCCCCGACTATTGCCCTAGGGAAGATTAGGGCTATGTGGTGGTCAGGCAACGCCTTGACCGATACAGCTTAAGCTTCTTACGCTCCTGCAGGGAAACAGGTTTGACCTGCATGTAACACCCTTGCACGCCCCATGGGAAGGCAGCATCAGTGTCTATACCCAGTTCATATTGGTGTCTGCAAAGCCCATTTCATTGGGGAGGATTTCGTTTTGTGTAATGCCTTCCTTGACCTGGCAGGTGTGGGCCTTGTGGCCAAAAGCGCAACAAAAGGTGCAGATAGGGGGCATGTAATTAACTATGACGTGGAACAGGTGGTATTCCAGCCCATCAACAAACACAACAGCGGTTTGGGGGATTTGGGTCAAAGCTTTTACAATGCCTGCAGATGGGGTGATCACAGCTATCACTTTGCTAGTGCACAGGTCTGGCATGAGCGTAAAGCGTTGCATTTTGAAGGAGTGAATTTCCTCATATGCCTTAAGCCCAGCCATTAGATGGTGCTATAGCATTGTGCGCTTAATAGTTGTGGGGAGGAAGTCAAGTGTAAAAAATTTGGTTTGATTTGGTCCAACGAGTTCACTTCATCTCAACCACCTGTTGACCATCTGGGAGGTCTACCAACACATGCACCTGTGCATCTTTTTCCAACTCTATTTTATTTTTGAACCTGATATCTAACCAACCGCAGGTCATGGAGTGTGGTGCTATGTATACTGCAGCCAGGAAATGTTTGTGCTTATATCCACAAAACTTTTTCCAAAGCGCTGTTTGATTAATATCTAAAAAATTGCACCCCATGCTCCACTGACGATGTGGGCTGGGAATACGGAGTATTGATGAACTGGTTACATTTCGCTTGACAGGCCAAAATCTCCAGGAAAATACTAACAACCAGTTTTTTACTTTTATTGAGGCCGCTGGTGCCATTGGGGCGCTTATAAACTTTGGATGGTTCAGAGCTATTCCTGTGCCCTTTAATTTACTAGCCTAAATGCTACCTGACATTGGGTGCACATAATCTTCTTTAAGAGATTATCAAACATATTTAGACTTGAGTCAAATTTGTTGCAATTTGTGATTGAAATGAGAGAAAAAGTTTCATTATAAGTGCTTTGAATCCAGCGTAATCTTCATTAAATTCACCAATTTGGTCAAAAAATATCAATGGATGCACCACTATTGATTTCCGCCTGAAAGCTTACATGGATGACTATAATGTTCGCATATGTACACCTAGAGTATTGCAATATAGTTTTTACTGATTGAATTGTGGCATTATTAACTAAATTAGGAGTATAATAATTGTATGAATTAATCAGAAAAGAGTTCCTTGATCGCACTAATAGGAATAGAAATGTTTGCTTCATCAAGTCTCATCTTGAGTAACTCTTCTGTCCTTTCAGTAGATTTGATTTTTTTCCACAATCTGATGAGCATATGGCTAAGAAACCTCTTTAATAATCTTGGGGTCTATCCCTTCACCTTTTCTCTGTTAATCGCATTTATATACAGACAAACCACTTGATAGAGCGTATCAGTTATGTCTTTATATATATACAAAACCAGAAATATCCAGGTCATTATTCATTATGTCAGGGGAAATGGTTTGATTGCAGTGCTAGATTGTTCTTTATTTAGACTGCTTCTCCTATTCCTGAACTTAGATAGTCTCCTTATCTTTACCCTGAATTAGATTTACTTGTTCCTTAGGCACTTGCTGCAACATTGAGCGGCGAAATGTCCAGATTTTCCACATTGGTAGCAGTAGATATGAGTTTTATCCTCTCATTTTTGGTCCTTTGGGTTTAATTCGTGTTATGACTCAATTCTGTTGTTTTTACTAGATTTGAAGAATTATACTGTATTCTGAGCTTTGGTCTGGATAACTTTAAAGATTCAATTGAGTGCTTAAATGTAGTTCCTAGAATCTTAAGATGATCCACATTCTGCGATGTAGAATTTTGGTTTACAAGTGCTGAAGCCATAGTGAGATGCAATTTTCTGTAGAGCTAAAGTGCTGATTGAATTGCTTTGCTCGCATTAAAATCTAAAAAAAATTGCACCTGCCAGGATTACATTTCCTGGCAAAATTTGTTGGCAAAAGCTGCCAAGGTTTTGTCCTTTGTAAACTGGAACCCCTTAAACTCCTGTTTACAGTTAGCCATCCGTATAGAACCACAAACTCAGTCATAATCGCTTCTTTAGTGTCACTATACATCCAATTATACATGTTAAGATGGACAACACCAGATTTTGACACTTGGTGTCTAGGCAGTTCATCACAGTTACTGCCTTAGTCAATCGCCATATCCAAAAGTTGTCATTATAAATAGGCAGAAAAAGCTGGTGCGTAATCCCAATGAAATGTAGGTTTTTTGGCATAGTTTGTAAATTCTTCTGTCGCTCTTCTGGCAGGGGATTACTGCTCAACAACCTGATTAATGATATGTATATCTTTTTTGAATTCAACTCCAATTTTACAGCTAAAGATCCCGGCATATTTCTTGGGTTTGTCCTTTCAGAACTGGTTTTACATGCGCCTCATTGTTGGCTTTGTTTGCCTCCATCAGGGAACAATCACATTTGTGACTTTTGAGTTCTTCTATACACTTTAGCATTTGCTCCACATCTTCATGTATCTGATGGAAGTGTTCTCTATCTGCTTCTCTTTCAGTCTTCTAGCTTTAATTCATTAAGATTAATTTAGTCTCTTTCAGTTCAAGGAGGTAAGCTTCCTGTAAAGATCTATATTAAATTTTCAAAATTGTTCAATATCTTCCTCAGCTTCCATCACACACTTCTCCAAAGTAGTGAGATCAGCTTGTGACACCAAGTTCATTACATTCTGGTTAACAGTTTCTATATACGTCCACAGTTTTTGAAGTTCTGTCTTGTAAGACATTGCTGATATAATCTTCTATTATTTTTGACTTGAAAATTCAACTACCTCTGTAGTGAACACCAAACGTAAACTTTTGAACTATTTCTTGCTATAGCTCTTAAGTCTACTGCACAGGTCTTTATGCTTTGTTTTAATAAATTATCAATATAGTCGATAATAATTAGATTGGTTGGCAATAGTATGAAGACTGCCACCCTATTTGAAGCTTCATAACCAATAAAGAGTTTTGTTTTAACGCTAGACTGGTGCTAACGCTAGCCCTTATAGTCTTTGAAGGTACTTCTAGTAAAGGATTTTTATTCTTTCATTACAATGGAATTTAATAGCGTGTTATAAATTTGGACAGTATCATTAGGATCCGTCATGTTGATTGTACAGGTCAAACCCACTGAGAAAAAGACAGACAATGTGGGGATCGTTTGTCCTTAGGACACACTTATAAATAGACTTAAGAAATATGAGTCATTTGCTCCAATTTGACTCTTTACTTAATTTTAGCTAATACAGCGACCTTTTGCTGTCCCGTTATTTCTCTACTCTTAACAATCTCTCTTCTCAATCACCCATCTCACTTATATACAGCAGCTTCAGGCAATACTACTCTCATGGCTTGGGCTATTCTATTCTGCCAATTTTCCTCGAATTTGGCTTGTTATTCTCTAATCCTCTATCAACCTAATTGAAGGCAATCTACTTTGTATTTGTTAAATGTCAACATCGCCTTATCACCTTATCACCATATATAGAGGTGATCCAATAAAAACCCATTATATCCCAATATCGCCTCATCTTGAGGCACTCAAATAATTGTAACTGATATCATTTTCAGCGGATTCCTCCCTAGCTGTCCCACGATTATCATCCAGTAATATCAGAATTATGACATTACCCCCTCCTTGACTAGATGATAAGATCCTATTGTTTTTAAGGTCAGAGAAACTTCATGTGTACTCAGTTTAGATCTGACTACTTGCAGAATCCTTGATAATACATGGTGACTCCAGTTTTCTTTATAACTTTAAACAGACCAATCCAAATACTGGCCAGCTTGTGTTTCCACCCAAATCCATGTTGGTCATGGAAGTGAACCGTATCACTTTCCTTGAACGGTGCCAGCCCACTATGATGTGCCTGATCAGCGGCCTAATTCCTGATCTTATTGGCTAAGCTGAAGAATATACTTTGGCTTGCAGTTTAATCAGAATTTTTGTGAGGTTAATCAAATAGGAGTGGGGTTCCAGTCTACTAGTGTCTTCTACACATTAATAATGTAACGCCGGAAGAGCTGGGTGTCATCCATATAGTAGTTGGAAGGGACTCTTCCCATGGTGGAATGGTAACTAATGTTATAGGAAAACACAGCAGTGGAAAGAAAGAGAGCTCAATCGGAAGGTCAATATACTACTAATTTTTATAGTATATTCACCCGAGTTTCATTCACCCATTTGACCATTCCATTAGATTTGGGGTGGTATGGGGTTCTCAGAACCCCGCAGATTCCCATAAGATCGTTCAGTTTGGGTAGGATGTGCGAGGTGAAGTTAATTCCATTATCAGTGAGAATAAACTGAGGGCAGCTGTGTCGCTAAATAATGCATTTCATCATGAATCTGGCCACCTTAACTGCCCTCAAGTCTTATATTGCCCTTGCTTCAACCCACCAGGTCAATTGGTTGATAGCTACAAGAATGTACTCAAACCAGTTGGCTCCTGTTGGCAAGGGGCCAATGACATCGAGGGAAACTGTGTGCCAAGCGAAATGTGGTTTCACTAACTGATATGACGTTCTATGGAGAAATAGCTTCTTCACTTGGCACTGATGGCAACAGGAAATAGTTTTGAGCATATCAAAGCTCATACTTTCCCAATAGTACCAGGGGCATAACAACTCCATAGTCTTATGCATTCCACAATGCCCAACTGCCTTGTGCACGCTCATAATGGTTCCCGGTCATGTGGAGGGGCGCGGAAAATTTACTGTAGAATCGCTGATCCACTTGTACAGTTCCCCGTTCCATTGGAAGGTATTTGTTCACATCTCATTTAACACTTTAATCACTTGGGGAAGTTCATCATATTTTCCGCTGAGCATCTTATCTTCATCACGTTGCTGAGGTCTGCTGTTACCGCAATAGTTGGTAATTGATATAAACAGTCAGCGTTTTGATGCTTTACTCCTGGATGATGAAGAATTTTAAAATCATAAGACTGCAACTTAAGAGCCCATCGAGCCAAGCAGCCTTCAGGTTCTTTGAGGTTCTTCAACCAGCGTAATGACGCGTGATCTGTCAGTACTTTAAACTTTACCCCAACAGTTAGACTTTTAATTGCTTATATGCATAGATCACTGCTAAGCACTTCCTCTCGGTCACAGTATAATTATGCTTGTGACAGTTTAGACTTCAATTACAGTATGCTATCAGATGTTCCTCTCCCTCATCCTCTTTCTGAGAAAGTACAACCCAACAGTGGAGAGGGATGCATCTATCTGAACAATAAACTCCTGATCAAAGTTCAGATATCATAACACCGGTGTGCTGATCAACGCCATATGGAGTGTATCAAAAGTTGATTGACAACGTTTTGTCCATTTGAACACAGCATCCTTTTTTAACAACTCGAATAGTGGCCCCTCAATACAGCTAAAATTAGGGATAAAGCACCAGTAGTAACCAACTTTTTCCAAAAATACCTGTATGTCGCGCTTACTTTCGGAAGTAGTCATTTTACTGATGGCCTTTACCTTAGCTGGCTGTGGTTTAACCCTTTAGAGTCTACCACAAACCCCAGGTATTTAAGCTGATCTTTGAAGAAGTTACAGTTTCAAGGTTTAATTTTTATGTTCGCCTCAGCCATCTGGCAGAATACTGCTTCTAGGTGGTTGAGATGCTCCAAAATGGTTTGATAGAAAGCATTAATATCTTCGAAGTTTACCAGGATGCATTACAGTTTCAGGTCACCAAGAATAGTATCCAAGGCTTGCTGAAATGTAGTCAGGGCATTGCACAGCCCTTAAGGCATCCGCGTTGGTTGAAAAAGGCCTTTGGAGGTAATTAAAGCACATTTTTCCTGTTCCACCAGGGGTAACTCGATTTGCCAGTAACCTGATATTAAGTCAATCATAGAAAAAAATGGGCTCCCCTAATTGGTCCAAAGCATCATCAATTCTTGGCAAAGGGTACAGATCCTTTTGTAATACTGTTGAGCTTCTGGTAGTCTATTAATACGCGGTTGGTGCTATCCTCTTTTTTTACAATTAGAACAGGTGAAGCCCATGGGCTTTTAGATAGTTTTAGTATCCCTTTTAATTTATTGCGAGGAAGGCTGACCATGGGACGGACACTTCCGAATATGACTCAGAAGAGACAAAACTTAGCACCAGGGGAGGCACCCCAGAGAAGCGATGCTATCTCTTGTTGCCAGCGGGAACGCCACTTATGGGGAGGGGGAGGAAACGTGTGAAGGGGCCATAGCCACAATTGAGCACGTGTGGAGGAAGGGGTCTGATTTGATGAACCAGACTGGGAACCAGGAGGAGACCAGCTGTCGGTGACATGGTGGGAGGTATCCAAATATCCACGCTTGAAAGTGGTCCACCAAATGAGACCGGAATCTGTGGACCGCTTCTGGGAGGGTGGGGGTGGAGCCTGCGATGGCATCTAAGACAATCGTGTGAATGGTCCACATGGCGATTGCAACCATCAAAGCATGAAGGGAGGGCGGAAGGGGGAGGCCATTGATAGAGCGAACATATCTCTTAACAGACTGAAGGGATGCGTTTGATCCTGGCCCAGAAGACGTTGAACTTCACGCCATATCACTTTAGAGGTAGGGCACTTCTCCAGGCGGTGAAACAGCGTTCCATACTGGCCACACACGACACAGGATGAGTGTAAAGCGTTAGAGCGCTCAGCTGTACAATACACCCGCCTCAGGCAGCGCCACATATGGGAGCGGACTTGAGGTTGCAACAGAGGATGGTGTGCGTATTTCCAGATAGTTTTTTGGGTCTCAATGGAGTAAAGGATATCCATCATGTTTAGGTAGTCCACCCTGGATAGGACATGGGGCCGTGTGGGGATCACGCCATCATGGATGGGTAGCCCTTGTACCTCTTGTGTGAACTGAGGAGAGGGGCGGCCTCTTTGGGTTGTATGTCCGCTAATACAAATTCTCCACTCAGCGCTCCGCATGGAGAGTAGGATTCGAGCGTAGTGGGTTTTAGTCCTATTAGGACCTGTGGCCGATGTGTGTGAAGCGAGGTATTTCATTAGGGAGTGGGGGTTCGATGAATTGTTGAGGCCCAAGGCGTGGGAGAAGTTGGAGCGGGCTGCACGGGACCAGTGTTGGGAGGGGAGTGTAGGGGTGGTGACGGCCGCTTTCTAGGTGCCCAGGATCTTGGCGGCATGGGCATTGAAGTCAAGCAGGCCCATGCCACCATGATGTTGAGGGCCAAACATGACCTCTAGCCGCACTGGTGGAGGGCGGCCCAACCAAAGCCATCCCTGCAGCAAGGCGTACAAGGATTTGTAGAAGCTTGGGGAGAAGGGGATGTCATGGGCTCCAAACCAGATTTTGGAGAGGAGCATAGAGTTGGCTAAAACAACCCTGCCAGTAAGGGAAGTAGGGTGGGCTCTGAGAGAGGCGATTCGCTTCGTCATGTTATCCAGATTATGGCACTCCATTACTGCTGATGTGTATCCACCCGCCTCCATCCACACGCCCAGATGGCGTACTGGTCCTATGGTAGGACGTGGCACGAAGGGGAGCACCAGTGGGGCAGTGTGTTTTGAATTAGTAGGGTGAGGACGTGGGCGAGCAGATGGGCCGGGTTGGGAACTAATTTCTGGGGTCCAGCAGTTCTGAAACCGACCAAGGAGGATGATTTAAGTTTTGGAAGCATTCAGTGCCGCGTTGCTTACTTGGGAATACTCCTGGATGAGAGCTTCAAGCGCGCGTGCATCTTGATTATTAGACACCCCAAACACACAATCATCTGCGAACGCCATTATCTTGATTGGGGCTTGGCCTGGCACGTGGACCCCAGTGAGTTGGGCAACCACATTTCACAGTAGTGGGTCAAGACTGAAGTTGTATAAGAGTAGGCTGAAGGGGTCCCCTTGTCGCAAGCCCCTTTGAGGGCGGACTACTTCCGTTAGGAAGCCAGGGCCACGCACTGCCATTGTTGCAGATTCTGTGAGCAGCATTACCCAGTTGATGAAGCGAGGGGGTAGGCGGAATTGATGGAGGCAGTCCCTGAGGTATTCTCAGTTTACTCTATCATAGGCCTTTTTTTGATCCAAGAATACAAGTGCCCCAGAGGCTGTGGACTGACATATATTAGCCACAGAGTGCACGTTATCCCAAATTGACCTTCTGGGGATGAAACCGAATTGTTCTGGGGAGATGGTGGCAGATGCTACAGTCCCTAAACGGTTAGCCATGATTTTTGTTAAAATTTTGGTGTCTGGGTTTGTTAGAGAAATGGGGCTCCAGTTGGCTAAGTCTAGCTTATCCCCTTTCTTGAAGAGTGTGACAGTAAAGGCCTCATGTCCTCCTGGTAGGAGGCGCATTTCCATCAGGCTTTGGTTAAGTGAGGCGAGCAGCAATGGGGATATATATTTGAAATAATTTTTGTAGAACTCATATGGAATGCCATCTGGGCCTGGCTATTTTCAGTTTGGTGCACCGCGAATGGCTGTCCATAATACATTCAGAGTAATCTAATTCATTATTTCTGGGTATCAGAAAAAGGAGCAGATGTGGGCTCGGTCAAGAAATTCCGCCACTTTGGCCAGCTAAATTGGGCCAGATTGGTATAACTTGGAGTAATACTGTTGCATTTTGATTGCCACTTTGGCCGGTGTATCTGCAATGGAATTATCCGATCTTTGCACCTGTGTGCAGGCCACGCTCTGGCGTGGTGCGAAATTTTTTTTAAAGATATGTGCAGTGCACTTGTCGCCTTTTGTGATGCGTGTAACCCTGTACTGAACATAAACCCAATGTTTGTGTTATCTTTCGAGTGCGTTGAGGTGGGCAGCTGCCTCCGCCCACTTCCGTCCCCATGAAGAGCTGTATCCTGTAACTGGGATGTTGGACTCCAAGTGTGCCAATTCTGCCAGAGCACACGAGATAACCGCTGATGTGGCTCGTGAGCGTCTGGAGGAGAGAGGGTGAGAGTGGCGGATGGTGTCATCTTTGAAAGTTGCCCATGTGGAAATGAGGTCCACACAAAACGGTGCAACAAACTTTTTTGCCAAAGTTGCCTCTTCTACCCACGTGGAAAATCCTGGTGACCTGAGCTCGGGGGGCGGATTTTGCACCAATGTGGGGCCTTAGCAGCTGTGAAAGGTAGGTGGTAGGTTAGTGAGACCAGTCGATGGTCAGAGAATTCCAATTTTGTTGTCTTGAAGTGGGAGATGTGGGGTTGGAATTTCTCCAGCGTTAAAATAAGGACAATGCGGGTCATGGACCCTAATTGGCCATTGTGGATGTGGGGACGCATCATGTTTTTGAGCAGTGGGGCATGTCACGGCAGCACATCCATTAACCTGAGGGTGGCCTTTAGAACGCGTAGTTCTATGTGACCCTGGGGGCGTGGGGTGAGGAAGGCCACCGGTCCATTGGTGTGTTTAGCCAACAGTTCATGTCGCTGACTAGGAAGGAGTCTGGGGGTAGCGGGAGGGATTTGACTGATGAGAAAAATTCCCAACGCTCGCGTGCACTGTTTGGGGCATAGATGTTGATGATTGCATGTGCTACATCAGCTCACGAGAAGGTGACAACAAGCACTCGGCCATTTAGGAATGTTTCTGAGGATAAAAATTTGAAAAAATTATTTTTCTGAATTAGCACTCCACAGTGCATTGACCAAAAGGATAGGGATGGGAGGAGCATTGTTTTCCAAGCTTCCTCAGAACCTCGTGGACAGTGGGACTCCTGGATGGCCAGGATATCCATGGGTAAATTGTGTTGTAAAAACTCAGTTTCCTAGCCCGGGATAGGGAGGCCTTGAGTCCAGCGATATTCAACGTCCCTAAAGTGAAGGTTTCCCCCATCACACCTTAGGTGTGAGGGGGTGGGCTCCCGGGCCCACCAGCCTCTTTTAGGTCCCCACGAGCTTTCACAGCAGCGCGAGTGTAAGCAGCAACGCTATCAGAGTTTTTGTTGATTTTTGTGGAAAGAGTTGCACTGGCTTTAGCCTTCACTTTTTGTTTCCCCAACGTCGGACAAATTTTTTACAGTGCAGATGAGTTTGGTGCACTGTTGAGCGGGTCAAAAAAAATTTTCAGTTGGGATGGGTCCCAAGTCAGTTTTGACTGGAGCTTGGGTGCAACGATTGGGTGAGATTGAATCTCCCATCAGATCCTTGGATTGAGTGGCCCGCTCAGCATGGGCATCCCAAATCTGATTGGTTGATGGATTCCCAAGTCACTTCCACCATGAAGGTCTCCATGTCCTCCTGGCGTTGTGAGTGTGGGATGGTGGTGGTGGCCTTGGCCGCTTCCTTGGCCGTGGCCCTATGGGCCTGCTTGGCCCTCTTCCACTCCTGTGGGGAGATAGGCTTTACCAGTAGGTAGCAGCCTTGTGCTCCCCACAGGAAGGCCTCCTTGGTGCTTGCGGTTGGTTTGTAGTGCGCCTCTCCGCTGGCCATGGCCGCTGAGGGGTGCTCTTGGAATGTTATGCCCTCCTTGATGGAGCATGCATGTGCTTTATGGCCGAACGCGTTACAGTGGGTGCAAATGGGGGGCGCGCTGTCCACGGTCACCTGGAATGGGTGGGTGGTATGCCCTGCAATATCAATAAAAGTGGAGTGCAGGATCTGGGTTAGGTCCTTCATGATCTCCTCAGTTGGGGTCAGAACTGCGATGGCTTTGCCAGTGCACAGGTGTGGCATCAGCGTGAAGCGTTGCATTTCAAAATATTGTATTTTGCTGTATATGGCGAGACCATCTTTCAGGTGTTGTTCTAAATTGTCGCATTTTACCGTAGTAGGCAAAATGTCAAACGTGAGGAAAATTTGGTTTAATTTTGTCCATCTGGTGCATTTAGTTTTGATGACCCGTTGCCCTTCGTGGAGGTTGACCACTACGCGCACCGCTGCAGCCTTGTTTGCTGCCATTTTGCTTTTGAAACCTAGGTTGAGCCAACCGCGTGACATGGAGAGAGGTGCAACATACACCGTGGTCAGGAAAATTGTGTGCACATCTTCACAATCTTTTTCCCATAAGGCCGTTTTTTGGATGTCCAGAAACACGTGGACTCCGAATTCCACTGACAAAAGTGGCTGGGAGTGTGGCGTGTTGATGTACTGGTTGCATCGTGCTTGCCATGCGATTATCTCCGGGGAAATGGTGACCACCAGTTTCTTAGTATTTTTGTCAATTCCGCCAGACTCTCTGGGGCGTTTTCGAACGTTGGAGGCTGTGGGCCTTCCACCTGCTCCTCTTATCTTGCTTGCTCAACTGCTCCCTGACATGGGTGCAGACTAATCTCCTCTATGAGATTATCAGACTAGATTCAGTCTTGAATTGAATAGGTTGCAATATTGATTGCAACGAAAAAGAAAAGTTAGTTTGAGTATCCCTTGCTCTAGCAACTTGTCAATCTCATCAGTGACAATGTCTTCCAGAGCCCACAATTGGTGGATCAGCTGAGACCTTATAGGAGGATGATTTCCTGTTTCTACTTGATGGACCACCCCTGAGCACACCCTAAGTCATTATTATCAACAGCAAAAATCCCATTTTACTTCTAAAATAAAACTATTGCTCGGTCTTTTTGTTCTCCCAATAGTCCTATTAAGTTACTCTGTGGTACCACCATTAGTACGTCAGCAAGTGTCTCAGCCAGAAGGCCAAATTCATCCAATGACCCAAAATCATGAACCTGGCGGACCTCATCTATCTGAATAAGATGTAAATACGCTACAATTTGGTGTTAGCAGATATGTATAGGTTTGCTCTAAAGGTTTGCTAACAAAACCTTAATCTCCTCATGTCCTGGAAGTATAATCCCTGGAGCCATATGTGGCTCAACCCATGTTTGATGATAGAGCCCAATGACTTCCTCATATAAACCACTAGGCACTTCCACCTCTAAATCAGAGTTCACTAGGACTTGATGGCCAGAAGGTATAGATATGGGCCCTGCCGCTCAAAGAGATATTCCTTGATATTTTTATATCTGCTGGGGAAGGGGCTGAGCCTTGCGCTATAGTCAGTGATAGTGAACTAACATCACCCCATCACTATAGAAAAGGTTGATATGGCTCATATGCACCAGATCCTTCAGTACTCCGCTAGTGGTAAAGTAAATTGGGATCCGCTGACCCAGAATGGATGGGGTCTCCTCTGTCATATTAATGACAGCCCCAAAATGGTTCAGATTTTGGTCCCAATTACCAGGTCATAGTTTTCGTTTGGCAGCAAAATTACTAGGGCTACAATGACAATGGACCCAAAGTGCAGAGGTAGCGCACTGTAAGCCCCCTCAGAGACAGTGCTTACTGCTCCAGCAGTTCTGTACACCATTTGATGGTCCACATCAGGTATCAACGTCAACTTTGCCATCAATTTAGTGGAAACAATGTTGACGGAGCACCAGTATCTATTATAGCGTAAACTCTATATTTCGCTACAAAAATATCACAGTATGTACACTCGGAATAAGAAGAAAATTGATTTTTTAATACGTGAACATTTACAGGCTCTCTTTTTTCAAGAAAACTCATTATCCCCTCACTGACTTGAGGGTATTCTTTGACAATGTCATCTATCATAAGGGCGAAGTTTACTCCTTTCAGAGTTGGTGCATCCGTGGTAGAATCAAGTTTGTCCAAGGAAGCTTGATCAAGCATTTGACAGGCATGCAGCTTAATTTGTTCAGGGGACTCTTCTTCCACCACAATTTTGGCTTGAGCTCGGGTTACTACGTTTACTCCTCCAACTGGCTGCTAATATAAAAGTCAGTCATTGTACTGAGGGATTTCTGCAGAGTATACTATTATTGAAAAAAGACGCTTTGAGTTGGTATCGTGTAGTAGAGGGTCCTGTCTCTACTCCGCTCCATCTTTTCCCTGATGGTATTGATCTTGGTGTATGTAGTATACACGGCGGTTATGGCAGAATTTCGCCAGATGACCAGGACGACTATATTTGTAGCAGTTAACCCCATAAGAGCCACGTCCTTGATTATCATAAGAGGGTCCAGACCAGAAAGTTTGGGGTAATTCAGCGTAACCACCCCCAGGTTGGTAAGCTGATTGTTGACAGTTGGCATAGTTAGGTCCTGGTTGATAACTGGTTTGCTGACAGTTTTCATGGCCAGCCCATTGTTGCTGATCAAACTGTTATATAATTCAGCTGAGGACAAGGCGCAGAGTTAAAGAAAGGCTGAGGATTACTAACCAGAGCTGAAGTTGGATGAGAGTATTCTCTTGAATAAGAGGGTGCAGTAGCGGTGGTAGTCTTCCATTCCATATTTGGCGGAAGAAAGTTAGGGGATACACGACGCAAAAACTGTACAATCTTGAGCAGAGGTACATCATCATCCGGAAGTGGCAAAGTGACATTATGAAGCTTGTGATATGGCTTCACTTAGGAGGTCTGGCAATGCACACGTCGGCTTCCACTAAGTACCCTATTCCAATCAGCGCATGGGCTTCTGCTGTGAATTGATCAGCGAACTCCTGGAGAGTCTTGTTTTGATGGAATCCGATCATTAAGAATTCTGCTTTTTGCTGTGACATCTTTATAGTACCCCCAAGCAGGTAGAATATGGTATCCTTCACGTACTTATAGGTGACAGAGCTACTTGGGAGATAACAGGTGACCTGATCAGTGCTTCTGACATCCAAGGCAGATATCAACAGTTTAGCCTTCCATCTATCAGATGCACCTTCCCCTGAAAACTCAAACCATTCAAAGAACCCATTAATGTTCCTGTTGCAGTCAAACGGAGGTAATTTTTTGATATTAACTTCCTCATCCCATTCACGGGGTTTTGGGCCATACTGAGGAATAAGTAGAGATCCAAAATCAGTTTCTCAATGAGGAGCTGGATCAGAGGAAGTTGGGATGTCCACCGCTTCAGGGGTAGTGTGACCTTCTGTTATGGGCGGTACCGCCATTACTTGAGGGAAGTGTCAATCTAACTCTTATTTGTATCCGTTATTACCATCCTGGGTGTAGTAGCTCCTATTAACATCATATTCTTCCTCATATGATGCCCCCTCTTGATGGTCATCCTTGTCCCATCGAGAAGACCAAGAGAAATTGGTCAATCTTCATTCTGCGCACTGAAGCCACTTGGTGGTATCATTCAATCAGTTGGATAGTTCTTTGTTTTTTTGTCCCAAGATTTGCATTTGCCTAAACGTATTATCAAGTTGGTGCATGACAGCATCTCGTTCTTGAAGAGTTTGTCTTAATTTTTGAGCACCACGTCTAAAGTAAGTTTGAGTTCCTCATATCCAGCTGTTGCGGTGTTCCGTGAAGATTTCCCAGCAACACAGCTTGTGTAATGCATGGCTGGCGACTGAAGTTAAGAGTGTTGGTGGTTGATCAATGGGCCCCCTGTAGTGAGCACCGCTGTTATAGATTTGATCAGTATTGTTAGGATCCATCATGTTGTTCATACAGGTTGAACCCACTGAGCAACAGACAGACGATGTGGGGATTGTCAGTCCTTCAGACACACTTGAAAATATACTTAAAATGGGAGCAATTGCCCCAATCAATTCTTTATTTATTTTTAGTTAATACAGCGACCTTTTTGCTGCCCCATTATTTCTCTACTCTTAACAATCTCTCTTCTCAATCACCCATCTCACTTATATACAGCAGCTTCAGGAAATACTACTCTCATGGCTTGGGCTATTCTATTCCGCCAATTCTCCTTGGATTTGACTTGTTATTCTCTAATCCTCTATCACCATAATTGTAGGCGATTTATTTTGTATTTTTTAAATGTTGACATTACCTTATCACCTTATTGCCTTATATAGAGGCGATCCAAATAAAAAACCATTATATCCTAATATCGCCTCATCTTGAGGCACTCAAATAATTGTAACTGATATCATTTAAAGCGGATTCCGCCATAGCTGTCCCACTAGCATTGTCCAGTCATATCAGAATTGCAACTTAGCAGATCTTAACCTATTATTAAGTTCATGTGTTATCTTCTTATTAACTTAACCTACCCATAAGTTTAGAAGTTATCAGTTTCTCTCTTTATGCAGGAGCTAGCGGAGATCTTAAAAAAATAAATAACTAAAGGTATCTAGTCTTTCTATTTAATCCCAAGTGTACTAAATAAATATAAACCATGATAAATACTAAAGTATTTGAGTATCTTTATTATGATCTGATCCACTTTATTAATATTTATTTATGAGGTTTTTATAGAAAATCAGGCATTCAACCCTCTTTTGGTGCCCCTTTAGGAAATAGCAGTCGTTGCCAATGGATTAGCCCTTTTAAGTTTCACCTCACATGTATCCTCTTCATCCAGCTATTTGAGTTCCACCACTGATCATAAATTCAACCTCTCAAGGTTAATCAATAAATACATCCCCACAACAATAACTAACTCAGCTGGGTACCTTAATTAGCTAACAACTTAGTTAGGTAATGGGAACTTTACTCATAACAACAGGTCATGTTACTAAAAAAATTAACCTTCATTTTTCTTTAGAAGCGTCATCAGCGCTACAACAACTAAACATAAATCCCATAGTCAATTGGTATAAACCTCAATCAACTCTTACAAAGTGATTTTAATTTTTTAATGATAAATTTGTTAATCAGAATTACTAGTTAATTGTTGAGAATCATCCTCAACAAGAAATAAGCAATCTGGAAGATTACCCAGCGGAGTACTTTATATTCATTAGGGATATTCTTCCAAATTATACTTATAATCCAAAACAATAGTTCCTCGCATCCAGTAGTGATCCTTATCCCTTAGTGGACAAGTAGATATAAAATAATTAATCAAGCTGGGTTGTGTGGGCATACAAAAATTTCAATACCCTTTAACAGGATTGTTGCGATTCTTATATGACTGGATGATAAGCCCAAGACATTATGGTGGAATGGATGGAATCCACCAATTTTGATAGAAATATGATAATTAAGCATCTCGAGATGAGGTAATAGTGGGTTGTTGGGAAATTGCCTCAAATTAGGAGATCAGGAAGTTAACAAATGAATAAGTGCCAGAGCCAATGAGATATGGCGAAATGAATTACTAAGCTATGGAAGTATTATCATCTGAAGTTGCTATAGTATAAGCGAGATGAGAAGATTGAGGAAGATGTTGTTAGTTTTAGAGTGAGCGGAACAGCAAAGATCGCTGTATTTATTATATTTAAATAAAATAGTGTGGTGGGAGCAAGTGCTCAATATTTATTAAAAAATTTATCCCATTGTTCTTAGGACAACAATCATCATATTGTTGGTCCTATTGCTCATTGGGCTGAACCCTGTGCAAAATCTCTTAAGGCATATCTTAATGATACCGCCAATTTTATAACATTGGTGCTCACTGCAGGGGTCCCATTGATTAATTATAAAAATGATAAAAACTCAGTTGCCGGCTATGTTGCATCCAGGTTGTTTTGATAAAAATTTTACACAACACTCTGGGTCAGTTGCCTATGTGGAGCTGAAACTGGCGTTGGACGCTGTGCATAAAAAACAAGATGATCTGCTCCAGTAGGTTTGCAGCAATAAGCTGCCTCCATTTTATCAAAAAGGGAATATTTATGGGTTCTTTAAGCAATTTGAAATTGTGAAGGGAAGGAGCCTCAGATCAATGGAGAGTGAAACTGTTGATTTCTACCTTTGATGTCAGAAGTGTTTAAGTCGTCTGTTACTTTTCAGTCAGTTCCATTACATACCAAGTCAAAGAGACGGTGCTGCAGTTGTTTGGTGGAACTGCAAAGATGTCACAGTGGAAGGCCAAGTTTTTAATCATTAGAATTCAGCAGAATGAGACCCTCATCACATTTGCTGAGCTATTTACAGCGGAAGCTCATGTGCTAATTGGGGCCAGAATCTTATCCAAAACTGATGTGTGTATTGCGATGTCTTCTGCTGTGAAGCCATACTGTGAGTTATATAACGTTATGACCCCAATGTTAGATGATGATGTACCTTTGCTCAAAATTGTTCATTTTTTGCGCTGTATATCAGCCAACTTCCCTCCACCTAATACAGAGCGAAATCCTTCCGCTACCACCACCAAATCATCTTACTTGGGGAACTTTGGCTGTCCAGTTCAGATTCCACCAAGTTACCCTCAGCAGTTAAACATCCGCCCTATACCTTCTTATCATCAATGGCACAACTATCACCCTAAACCTGTTTACACTGATCACTTCCAACCCAACTCTCGGCATAGCTATTTTCAGATCAATCAGGGACATGGGCCCTAATGGTCAGCTTTTTCAAATGCAGTTGACAGGCGAATCTGGCACAATGGTGCCCCAATCAACAGGTCTCTTGCATACAGCCAGAACAGTACTGCCAGGGAAAAGTCAGAGCGGAGTAGAGATGTGACTCTCTACCTCTTCTATACCAAACCCAAACATCCCACCTGAACCCATTGTGGAATATATAGCGGAAGTTCTTTTTCACAATGAATCAATATTATATCAGCAGTGTTGGGGATTTAACTACGATGACCAAAATTACTCAAGATTGAGATTCAATATCTTGGTCTAATGATATTGTAAATTCCCCATAGGAGATATCCAATATTAATATAGACCGACAATCAACCCTTTGGAGTTATCAACCTCCTCTGAAGGATGATGCTAAGCTATCTGATGCGGAAAAACATCATACAAGAAGGTTGGTCCCATTTAATAAGAATCTTATCAGATCTGACCATCACAAGTATGGCATTAATAATCAGCATTATTGCCATCTAATAGGAAATATCTTACCTCAGGTACAGCCGAAAATTACCCACAAAGAACTACTAAATCTACCCCTATAGAATACCCTCATTTCTAACGAATAAAGTACCTCTATTTTTGTCTCATGTAGCTTAATTTTGGTCTATTAATACAATAAACTTTATTTCAAAACGGAATCAATTATAACAGCGGAACTAATAACTTTGTTGCACTTGTATCTATCTTTGCTAGAGCCACGGAACTAATAACTTTGTTGCACTTGTATCTATCTTTGCTAGAGCCACGGAACTGATAATTTTGTAGCCTCTATAGCACCTTCTTATTGTAATTTCTACTAAAATCCAATACTGGTGCTTTCTGCCAGGTCTGCTTCCGTGTCTACCTTGTCAAAACATACTTTCACGATGATGAATATATCTAGTGAAGAAAGCCCCTCTTCTGGGGAAACAATGAGTATCAGCTGATGGGTACACACCAACAGGCATAAGATGCCTTCTGCTAATATCAATAATCTGCAATTTTGAGCTTCTATGGACTTGGCCATTGAGGGCCCTGACCAATATAATTATCAAATTTAAGCTGCAGATGTAGAAGAAATGGTCAAAGGCTTGATAAAGGGGCTATCAAGCCTGGTGCCCATCCTAATCAAGACCAAGAATCTAAAGTTGCCAACAATATGATGAATTTATATAACAGAGTGGTGTTACAGCATACCGAATTTTGTTTGGCTAGAACTGAGCAGTAACTGCAGCATAACGTACATCACGCTATTCATCACGTACTTCAGATTTTTTGGTTGCAGCATCTCAAGATCCTACTCCAGTTGACCCTGGCACAACAATTTCATTCTCAGTTATCCTCATTCTATGAGATGTCTTCTAACTTCGGACAGGATAATCAGGAAGCCATACTTGATAATATAAGGAAATCAACGATCTACATAACCATTTGGTGAAAATTGATAATGGAGTTGTGGGGTACATCGGCCAAGAAGTATCTCAACAGGTTAGTGATATCACTAACCCTATTTACCACTGAAACACTACCCTTGAGAATGAGATTACAAGACAACTGGGACAGTTATGGGCCCAACATAAGAAGTGCTTTGTTGAGATCAACGGGCTACTTCAACAACTTGTCTGAATTGTGGATACTATCAGAGAAGGTGGACCCGGCCCTGTTGGTCCTCCTGACCTCTGGAACCACCTAGTTCTCCTTTGGTAACCCTGGGACCTCCTAGTGAACATGGTCCTCAAGATGCTATTCCTGGGGACTAGCCCTTGACTTGGATAAGGACCAACACCTCTTCCGGACAAAAGGGGGCCCCAAGGCTCCAGTGGACCCTCTGTCACAGCTGGGCGACCTAGCCCACGTGATAGATGAGCGCTGGGTGACTGCTTCCCCCCAAAGATATCCCACTCACACCTCTTCCCCCTCCTCAAACCTGATAAGTTTGATAGAAGGAGTCTGCAGGTAGATTGCGCACACCAGGGGGCATGGATAGGACCCTAGGACCACCCACTCCCCAGACAAACTATATCAGAATTTTGAGTAAAGAGCAAATCCCAACATTGGAGCCTGGCCTGCAAATTCCAGACTGTGTGAGCCAGTCCAGACTGGCCTGCAACGGAATCATATTTGGATATGGTTCAGATCTTGAATCATGCCATAAACGACTCATACCAGCTTGCCCAATGCTTCGAAATAGACCCAGGGAGTTCAGATCACATGAGTAGCCTAATCGAGGGATCAGTTCAAGTTTTAAATAATCCGATCCAAGAACCCCTGCCTCCTGGGACGAATCTGGAATACCCAAACCATGCAAACAGGCTGACTCAGATGACCAAGACCAGGATCAGTAACATTGACTTGGTTTGGCTTCAGAAATCTGAAAAAAGTTGCAAAAGTTTTCTTGACTTTTTCCAAAAATCTGGAGCATCATCTTACCCCCTCCAAGCCAGCCAACCAAATCCCATCGCTAACCCCTAATGACCAATCCCTCAATACCTTCCTCATGCATTAAGCCTAGATTTATGGCAACTTCCCTGGCTGAGGGGTAGTTGTCAGTTAATTCTCTTTCTTTTCGCTTAATAAAATTCAAATTTCCCATCTAGCTTGCCGTGGCCTCCATCTACCTTACTAATTTTAAAAACAATTCACCAATTTGATCCAATGAAATGCACCTTCACTTAATTCTACTTGACGATGTTCACTGATTGGGTTATCTGGTCGCTCAATCCTGCCACATGGCAGCGGATCATAATTGCAATACTCCACCTTACCCCAACAAACCTGCTGCTTCATTTGTTTTTGCGCGTCCTTTTAATGGAGACACTTCCAACCATTCAGTCACCAAGTCCTCCAAAAATGCCTCCCGGCTAGAGCAGTATCTGAGCGCCCCTGCCTCATCGCTTATGGACTTGGATTCCATAGCCACCTCAGCCGCCGTTGGCTCAGCCCACCAGTGGGACTTAGAGCGCCCCCTCCAGGGGAAGCTCAGTCCCAACCCCTCTCATGAGTCCTACTATACCTCCGCTCACACTTCTAACCATGTGGAGGCCTCTGTGCCATCCTTTGCTGGCGTGCAAGCCCCCTTTTATGAATCTGAAGGCCAGCAGCCGCGAATCTTGAAGGAGTCATCATCCTCCCTGCCTCTCCCGCCCTTGAGGGTTGCCCCCGCAAGGCTTGCGGTTGCTTTCAATGCAACCATCTGGTTTTTATTGGAGGCCTTAAGTATGTTACTCAACTTTTACTTTCCTCACATCTCCCATAGAACCCCACTTTTAAGTTTCGCTCAGACCGCTATGCCTTTGGCATTCTGGGTCCTCCACTGAGTGCTTGTGAACCCCAACTGGGAGCCCAGTCTAGTTCTTCTTAGCCAAATTTATGACATAATGAACTGACCCCAAATCTCAACCTTCTCCACCCTCCTCACTGGAACAGGCGAAGCGCTGGCCTACGCCCTCACTCTGAATGTGCTCTCCCTCTGTGACCTGGCCTTCTCCTGCTGGTTGGTGACCTCGTTCATCTGGGCCTGACTCCAGGCTCTGCTGAATTGGTCCCCACCCCACTGAGCTCCAATGGCGAGCGCCACTCCATCAGTTAACGCAATAGGGTTGGGGGTTCCCCTGTCCCTGCTGATGAGGTGGCCAATCAATACTGGCCGTCCTGGCAGAGCTTCAGATGCACCTCACTGCTGATTGTGGGAAATCCCCGCTTCCCTCTGATGCACAGCAGAGCGTGGCTCTCCTTGATGACCTGGATTGGGACGCCCATCATTGGGTCAGGGGAGTGCTCCGCTCTGCTGCCAAGTCAGGAAACCCCACCCCCTTGTTGGTTTTGGTCACCTCAGTGGTCCAGGCCCCTGAATCTAGACTGGCGCGCCTCCTCCGTCTGTTTTTCTTGGGACAGACAGCCATGGACCTACCCTCCTTGATCGAGGCCTTCACAGTCCTGTCTCCAATGGTACCCATCCCTGTTGAAATTGCCATTTCCACATTCCAGCGCTGCCTTGGACCCCACAGCGGCAGCCCACACAGCTTGGGACCCTCTCCCTAGATCCTTGGAGGTTGCATTCTCTGTGGCCCATGCAATTGGGGCCAAGCCCTCTCACAACCCCGCATGTCCTGTCACCACTCCTGAAGTACCCTGTACCACAACTCCTCCTTCCAGCGGTCACGGCCAAGGGAAGAGCGCCCCCCGGGATTTGCCGCCCTTTGCTCCCCCTCTGTGGCCACCTTGGGCACCTTCCCCAGGGGAGCCCCTGCCTATAGCACCGCCTGCCCCCATTCCAGATCAGGAGGCTGGGTCGCTAGGTCCCCAGCACACACACACACACACACACACACACACACACACACACACACACACACACACACACACACACACACACACACACACACACACACACACACACACACACACACACACACACACACACACACACATACACACACACACACACACACACCCCCCCCCCCCCCCCCCCCCCCGCACACACACACACACACACACACACACACACACACACACACACACACACACACACACACACACACACACACACACACACACACACACAATTGAAGTCTGCTCAGCATGGTGAAATCGTCCCCCTGGCTGACCCTCCTCCCCCTGAAGAGAGTGGAGCGGGGGTACACATTAACCCTCAACTACCCGTTTTGGACAAGGAAGTAGTAGAGACCCCACATCAGTTGCACCCCACTGTTATGCCTCCGGGCCAGTTGCTCTTGATGTTGGGTCATGCCCCTCCTCGGCGGGCCCTTTCTATGGCTCACCCTAATAAAGAGGACCAAGCATACTTACTGTTCCCCATTTCCTTTCCCTCTGAGTCAGGTTAAATCACAGTGCAAGACCTCCTTGATACCAGAGTGGCGGGTAACTTTATCAACCTTGGAATGTCACAGTCCTTGGACCTAACAATGGAGGAAGCTTCCTCCATCCTGGGCGCCTCGTCAGAGTCCATGATGTCCTACCGCATCTGACGTCCATTGCACTTTTCAGTTCATGACTTTGGATTTACTGACCACTTCTCAGCGGTACAGGACTTGCTCTATTCTGTAATCTTGGGGGTGGGCTGGTGGCTCCACCAACAAGTTCACATCAATATTACAACCAACTCCTTGTTGTTCACTAACCTACAAGTTGAATGGTGAGTTTCCCTTGCTAAAGACCCTTCCCCAGGTCACATCTCTCAGTTTTATATCCTCATTGGACCCCATCCTAGTCAACCTCCCTCCAAACTTTCCCTCCTTCCTAGCCCCATATAAGGCCATCTTTGACATGTCACTGGCATCCAAGCTTCCTTCACACTCCGAATATGGCTTGAAATTCCAGCTGATAGTCGATCTAGTCAAGATCAACTGCCCCCTCTACCCCTATATATAGGAAGAGGATAGGGCTTTGGTAAGTTGGCTGGACAAGATGCTAGAGAAGGGGTGGCTCATCAAAAAGTTTTCCCCAGTTACCTCCCCCATAGTTTTCAATAGGAAAGCAGATGGGTACTTGCATCCCTGCATTGACTATGGCCATCTGTTAAGTTTTCAGCTGATGGTGCAAGCTAAAATAACCTAACAGTGAAATAGAGGATATAAACTCGCTTTTCAAATGAAACTTCTGTTTGTAATTTAGAAGTAGATTCTCTGATTGACCTCAATAATAGCCAAGTTACTCTGGTATGCTCATTGTTCTTAAGTCTAATGGCACCAATAAAATACAAGACCTTCTGTCTTTGTACAAAATCAGGAAATTATTCCTCTATAATTGGGACTACTTCTCTGGCAGGCAACTATGTACTTCTCTTCAGGGAAGATAAACACACACAACTATCTAATATAGATGTAACAGTGACAGATACAAATATCCAACAGATGACAGATGGATAATAATTAATAAACTAAGTGACTGTAGCTATTAATGATCAATAAACTAGTAAATGATGATTAATTGATGTTTTATTAATCAGCCAGGTGCCAGTATTATATACCTCTTGGGTATCTCCTGACCGAACTCATCTATTAGATGAGTTCATTCATATTATGCCAATCCTCTGCTGGTCATGGCAATAATTATGAAAAATCCCCAAGTCAATTCAGCCCATGAATTGACTAAAAATAACAATCATTTCAGCCCAACTGGAGGCAATTTTACTCTCATAATTGGGACAACTTTGGGTTTTGAACTCAACATCAAAATCTTCCCGATTAGAGTACATCATAACTCAACATCTAACAATAAATGGGGAATAAAAAATATATGATCATAAAAGATGATGCACCCTAATTTGGGATGTTGGCAGGCTTCTCAATAAAACTAATTATATCCATAATTGGGACAACTTTGGCTTTTGAACTCAACATCAAAATCTTCCCAATTAGAGCTACATCTTAACTCGATATATAATAATAAATGGGGAATAAATAAATATATGATCATAAAAGATGATGCACCCCAATTTGGGATGTCAGCAGGCCTCTCAATAGCACTAAGCACACAAATTGGGACATCTATGTTTAAGTGCTTAATTATTGATTTCATTAGTTGAACCCAACTTCCACCTTAGTGCATTAAGATTAATACACTAATTTAGGAGGTGTAATTTAGTTAATGCCATGGGACCACTTTGCACCCAAGTTTACCCATTATTGGCATTAATATAATAATATTATAGCTATTGTTAGCTATGATATTTGGGCCTTAGATACAATTAGAGTGGTTATGAGGTGAATCTGATTTATCAGATTATGCAGATGAATCGGGAGAATCAAAGGATCCATCAATGGAAGTAATCTATCAGCATTGATTGTTTTCTCAAAAGGTTTATTTTTGAGTCAACCATCAAAATCTAACACCACCCCAACAACATTACCATCCCTGACCCATACCCCTTACCCTTAGAGCAGAGCATCGCATAGGCCATTGGCAAGTCTTGCATCTTCTCAAAGTTGGACTTGGTGAATGCCTTTAATCAGGTGAGGGTGGTAAGGGGACAGGAGTGGCTCACAGCTATCTGCACTTGTTGGGGGCTTTTCCAGTCCAGAGTGATGCCTTTTAGCTTGAAGAATGCTCCAGCCATTTTCCAGTGCCTCATTTACAATGTGTTGGGGGACTTGCAATTCTCATGTGCAGTGGCCTATATTGATGACATTTTGTTCCATTCCCTAACCCTCAACAACATGCCGGGGATCTTGATGCGGTAGTGGCAGCCCTCCACAAAGCAGGGCTATTTTTTAAACCCTCCAAGTGCAAATTCTTCAATGACAAGAATTACCTTCCTAGGGAATCTTTTCCTTAAGGATGGTTACGCCATTCCTCTGCAAGCTGGATGCTATTCAGTCTTGGCCTACCCCAACCACTTAAAAACAGCTTCGCAGCTTTCTTAAAACCATCACCTTTTTAAAGAAATTTTACCCCACTCTTGCCCAACTGGCAGCACCCCTGCACCCCCTCACTAGGAAAAGCGCCCCCTTTAAATGGTCCCCCGAGTGCCAGCAGGCCTTTGAGGCTCTCAAGGAGGTTTTTCTCACAGCCCCCATCCTGCAGCATGCAATACCTCCCACCCCTTCATAGTAGCCTGTAATGCCTTGTCAGTGGCCATGGGTGCCATGCTACTACAGGAGCATGAAGGAGCTGAGCACCCGGTGTCCTATTACTCCCAAATTCACTGCAACATAGAAAGCGTGGCCAATATATGTCAAGAAGCTAGCGGTGGTGGTGTGGTCAAGCACCCACTGGCGATACCTCTTGCAGGGCGCCTAGCATAAAATAACTGTTTGGACAGACCATAAGGCGCGCTCTACTACTGCAAACCTCAGAAGCTAGGACATCAGAAAACTCGCACATATCAAGACTTTGTGGGTTCCATTTTAAGTATGAATTCATCAAAGGTCCCCTGAACATTTAGCCGGACATGCTCAGCCAAAACCCCTCCCTGTCTCCCAACAGGGGAAGACCCATTAGACCTTATGATGGTAGTGCCCCCATCCCAAATCCTCTCATTAGCCCACCCTCCTACTGTATCCTTTGCTGATTTAGACCATGAAGCTCCGCTCCTCCCCTAACTCCTTGCTTCCCAAACCTGCTGCCCTGAAGGAATTGAGCTTCTTTCTGAATTAGAGTCCATGCGCTGCAAGAAAACTCCATATACCTTGCAGGATGGAACAATCTAGTTCCACGATTGGGTTTGGGTTCCTCCTTCCCTATGCAGCCATGTCATTAAGGAACATCATGTCCCCAGACTGTCAGCCACCTTGGTATCAAAAATTGTGCAGATCTCATGAAGAGAACCTAAAACCGGCCTGGGTCCTCAAAGGACATTCCCGCATTGATCTCTAGTTGTGTCACCTGCGCCCAGGCGAAATAAGATTGTTTTGGGAAGAAGGGACTATTGCACCCTTTGCGGAAGGCTGAGGGACCATGGACCTCAGTATCAGTGGACTTCATTATGGAGCTCCCACATTCTTATGGCTCCGATATGATCATGGTATTTGTGGACCAGTTACCAAGTTTGCACTCTTCATCCCCTGCCTCTCTACTATTACTGCGGTGGAGGCCGCAAATTTATTTGTCAGCCATGTTTTTGCCATGGTTATTCTCCCCAAGGAGATAGTGAGTGACAGGGGACCCCAGTTCACGGCCTGGTTCTGGGAAGTGTTGCTGTCCCTCCTTAACATCAAGCTATGTAGATCCACTGCCTACCAACCCCAGTCTATTGGGCAGACTGAGCGGGTGAACCAGGTACTTGAGCAGTACCTGCGCTGCTATGCGACAGCCTCGCAAGACACCTAGGCCAAGGATCTATTTCTAGCACAGTTTGCGTACAAAAACTCCCTCCATTCCTCACCAACTTCTCTCCATTTGAGACTACTCTGAGGGTATAACCCCTCATTCCAGATTGGCCCGCACCTCACTTCGGCAGTTCCTGCTGCCATGGAAAGCGTAAACTCTCTCCACGAGATGCACAAACTAGGTTTGTGAACACTTTATAAAGTCCATTGAGGACTACAAGAAGTTCACTGATTGGAAGAGCCTTTTGGGGCATGAGATCAAGGTTGGTTCCCTTGTCATGTTAGATACCCGCAACCTTCCCCTGAAATCCCCCACCTGCAAGTATGCAGCTAAACGCTTAGGACCCTTTGAGGTTTAGAAGGATTTAGGCAAGGTTGCCTACCACCTGAGACTACCCGCGCACTGGAAGCAGCACAACCACACCTCCCTCCTAACCCCCTTTAAGGGAAAAGTCCATAACCAGAGCTAATTGTCATCAGGGAATCCCAGGAAGTGGAGGTGGAGGCCATTTTAGCTTCCTAAAGGTCCTGCCGTTCCATTCAGTACTTGGTCGCCTGGAAAGGTTACCCCTTTTATGAGAACAACTGTGTGAACGCGCGCAATTGTACAAACTGCAAGGACATGATAAAGAAATTCCACGCCTCCTACCCAACAGCCCCCCGCCTCCCCTAGAAGCTTGCGGCCATCTTGGCCATAAAGCAACCAGAGTGCCACAAGAATTATGCTTTGGTCCATGCCCCTGGGGGTGGAATCCTCCCTGAAAAAAAGGAAAGGGTAGTGTAAGTCCTGAAAACATCCCTTGCAATTGGATAGGGACGAACACCCCTTCCGGACAAAAAGGGGTCCCAAGGGTCCAGTGGACCCTCTGTCACAGATGGGCGACCTAGCCCACGTGATAGATGAGCTGGGTGACTTCTTTTCCCCCAAAGATATAACACTCCCACCTCTTCCCCCTCCTCAACCCTAATAATTTTGTTAGAAGGATTCTGCAGGGAGATTGCGCACACCAGGGGGAATGGACAGGCTCCTGGGAATTACCCACTCCCTGGACAAAATATATCAGAATTTTAAGGAAAAAGCAATTCCTAATGTCGGAGCCCAGCCTGCAAATTCTAGACTGGGTGAGCCAGTCCAGACTGGCCTGCAACGACATCAGATTTGGATATGGTTCAGATCTTGAATCAGGCCATAAACGACTCAGCCAGCTTGCCCAACGCTCCAAAACAGACCCAGAGAGTTTGGATCGCATGAGTAGCCTAATTGAGGGATCATTTCGAGTTTCAAATAATCCGATCCAAGGACCCCTGCTTCCTGGGACGAATCTGGAACACCCAAAATATGCAAACAGGCTGACTCGGATGACCAGGACTAGGATTAGTAGCATTGACTTGGTTTGGCCCCAGGAATCTGGGAAAATTTGAAAAAGTTTTCTTGACTTTTGCCAAAATCAGGAGCATCATTCTACCCCCTCTGAGCCAGCCAACCAAAATCCCATTGCCAAACTTGAATGACTAATCCCTTAATACCTTCCCCATGCATTATGCCCAGTATTAAGGCAAGTGCCCTGGCTGGGGGTAGTTGTCAGTTCATTCTCTTTCTTTTCGCTTAATAAAATTCTAACTCCCCATCTAGATCACCATGACCTCCTTCTACCTTATTAATTTTACAAAGGATTTCTGCCAATCAATCTGACGAAATGCACCATTGCCCAAGTCCTCCTGCCAATGTTTGCCAATTGGGTTATCCTTTCACTCAATACCACAACGCAGCAGCGGATTGTGAATGGAATAATCTGCCTTGCCCCAACAAAGTGCCAGCTTCTTCATTTGTTTTTGCACATCTGTTTAATGTAGAACCTTAAATCTGTTCAGTTGCCAAGTCCTCCAAAAATGCTCCCCGGCTAGAGCAGTACCTGAGCGCCCCTGCCCTACCGCTTATGGACTTGGCTTCCATAGCCACCTCAGCCGCCGCTGGCTCAGCCCACCAGTGGGACTTAGAGCGCCCCCTCCAGGGGAAGCTCAGTCCCAACCCCTCTCATGAGTCCTACTATACCTCCTCTCACACTTCTAACCATGTGGAGGCCTCTGTGCCATCCCTTTCTGGCGTGCAAGCCCCCTACCCGAATCTGAAAGGCCAGTAACTGTGAACACTGGAGGAGTCATCATCCTCCATGCCTCTCCCGCCCTTGGGGGCTGCCCCTAGAAGACTCACAGTTTCCCCCAATGCAACCATCTGGTTTGCATTGGGGGCCTTCAGTATGTTACTCAACTTTTACTTTCCTCACATCTCCCATAGAACCCCACTTTTACTAGTCTCTTGGACCGCTATGCCTTTGGCATTCTGGGCCCTCCACTGGGTGCTCATGCACCCTGACTGGGATCCCAGTTTAGTTCTTCTTAGCTGAATCTATGACACAAGGCCCTGTGAGTCAACAAGGCCCACCTGGGCCTGCAGGTCTTGATGGGTCGCAAGGACCCCCTGGTCCTCCTGGTCCCCCTGGCTCATCGCTTACAATGCATGATTCTGAACCTTTGAGTCTACTAGTATTAGCAGTACAGGCGTTAGAAACTCAAATCCGAGCCATAGCTCAAGGGTGTTTCTTATCCTTAAAGGCCTTTCAACTGACCTGGATTACCCTTTAACCAACTTATTGGATGGCGTGGATAATGATAGGCGTCTATGAAATGCTAACAAAACTACGTAAGGAACCAATTTACAATTTTAAATGCTTTCTATTAATGTTTAACTGATAAGTGCGGTGTACTTGAGAACAAGCAGGAAGAGATGCTCGCTGTGATTTCTAACTTGAATCAACCGCCTGAAAATGTTCATCCTGCTCAATGGGTTCATAATTTACAGGAGGACCTCAATCATTTAAAGCAACAAGTTGACCGAATTCCCACTCAAGCTCATATCCCAGAATCTGAATTCTCTAAATCTTATCCAGTCATGGTATCAGGTGTACATGTTTTGAGTAATGAACCCGCTACCTTCAAACCTGCCTTTAAGGATGAGTTTGAGCCAAGTGAAGGTAGCATCCATACATTGCTCTTTGTCTATGAGCTTGAAATGGATGGGCAAAATATCAACAGAAAGTACGGCATATTACCTCTTGCCTAAGCTGGTTCACTCAAGAAAGTATAATTCCTCACCTTAAGGTTTGCAATATGTGGACTCAAGTCTAAACCACCCTTATTAAGAAATTTGGAAGTGATAAAATCCTATCTAACCAAAAGCAAGCCTTTATGAGTATCTAAATCAAGTGAGGAGAGTCAATCCAAGATTTCACTAAGAGATTCTATCATGAGGCCCAGACACTTGCTACTTGTGATTGGATTACTGTATATGATGCCATATTGGCTTTAATGAGTGCATTGCTTCTTGCACTCAGTTCTACTACATTGAAATCACTTAAAAGAAAATTAAGATCTATTCTTGACATCAAAGAAGCGCTCATGGAGATTCCTAATGGTGTGGTACACCTGACCTCCACTAATAACCCTCGTTCCTATATCCATGTTATGACACCTAAACCCAAAATTTAAACCAAAGAAGGAGCCATGCACTTATTTTGGTCTCGTAGGTCATATGGAATCACAATGTTGGAAAAACCAAGCGAAAGAGTCAAAAAAAGAGGTGTCAGCATAGGGAATGAGGCTCCCTGTGATGACCTACCTCAGGTGCCTCAATCAAAATCTTTTAACCCTTCTAAAGAATGTATTATAATATCCGCTTCTGATGAACTTGATATACCTGATGAATTAGCCAAAAAAGATACTCTTTCTTCTTATGCTTCTGTTTCTTTTTTAATTCAATTTAATTGATTAGTCCCTTGTTGAATTCAATCCCAAACTTTGGCACTGATGTAACCCAGGTGGAAGGCATTGTGCATAAGGTAGAAAGTTTTGGCTATCATTGATATGGGATCGCCCATCAATGTAATCTCGTCCAAACTTATGAAGAAAATCAAATTGGCTCCAGGCCTAAACCATTCACAAGACTATGGATCTTCTGGACCTTCCTACACTAAATATATAGAAGCCTATTCCTCTCTTCTGATGCACTTTGGAAAGTTGGTTGTGTCAGCCCCTGCAGTGTTATTAGATAACAACTACTATGATTTGCTCTTAGGAACTAAGTTTCTCACCAATTTTGATGCAATAATCAGTCTTTAAATACAAATTCTTTTTTTATTTGGTACTAAATACCCTTAATCTTACATGATGTTCCCAATAGCAAAGGCAAACTCAAATGACGTGTTTGTTTACTGGAATACCCCACTTCTATCTCACGTCTCAAATACCAAATCTTGGGACCTAGGACTATACTTCCGCCTCCATCAGCTTGTGCCTCTGAAGGAATTCCTTTATATTCTAACAATCCTATTACCATTCCTCCAAAAGCTCAAGTCATAATTGAAATGGTAGTAAAAGTAATTGTAGATACTAATCATATGTTAGAGATCATTGGTAACAAAAATCCCTCTCATTTGGAGGCTTTAACCTACCCTGGTATCCTTGATCCCGCTTATGAGGGGACTGTTTTAGTCTTACTAGCTAATCTCACTTCTTGACCTATAATATTGAATTGAAATAACCCCATCACTTATGTGCGGCCTACTCCTGTGAGTAAATTTTATCCATCTTGGAATGGGGAGACTTACATGATTGGGCAGGAAGATCCCCCTATAATTGCTAGAATTGGTGTCGAATTTGGGGATTCACTTACTCCAGAACAACAGCATGAAGATGAGTCTCTGATTGAAGAGTATGCGGATATATTTGCCAAAGGTCTTGGAGATATTTGGCTAATGAAATATGTGCAGCATCAGGTGAAGACTGGGGATACTCCCCTATTCAAGCTCAGCCCTATCACAAATTTAACAATGAGGAGGCTCAGGTCTCAGTGGAATTGAAACAACTACTTGATGCAGGGCTACTCACGACTTCTAAAGGTCCATGGGCTTCTCCTTTAAATCTCATCTGGAAAAGGGATAGGGGTCATCGAGTGGTTATGGACTATCATCAGCTCAATGCTATAACCCAAAAGGATTCTTATCCTTTACCGCACATTTATTCTTTATTGAGACTATTGTCTGTGTCACAATTCTTCTCAGCTATGGACCTTGCGAGTGGCTATTGGCAAGTTGACCTGTCTCCAGAAGACCGTCAAAAATGCGCATTAATTTCTAGTGAGAGATTATTTGAACCCACTCATATGCCGCAGGGGCTTTTTAATGCCCCTGCTACTTTTAAACGTGCCATGGATGGCTTGTTTGTGGATTTAAAACTTTCTTGTTTTTGGTATACTTAGATGATGTTACTGTTTTCTCTCACACTTTAATGAGCATTTGGCTCATTTAAAGAAAGTATTTGGTTAGATGCGTTGCGCTTCGCTTAAGCTAAAACCATCCAAATGTGCTTTTATCAATACTGAGATGGAATTCTTAGGTCATAAAGTTAATCTTGATGGGATTTTACCCTTATCTAATAAGATACAAGCTATTTTAGACATTCCTGTTCCTAGAAGCTTGTGCAATATCCAAGTGTTTTAGGGATGGTTGGTTATTACCGCCAGACATCCCCATTTTAATGAGATTGTGGAGCCTTTAGTTTACTTATTGCTCAAGGAAGTCTCTTTCCTATGGGAAGAATCGCAGCAGCAAGCTTTTGATCTTTTGCGTCAAGCCTTAGTTAGTGCACTAATTTTAGGCCATCCTGATTTTTCCAAACCTTTTATCTTATTTACCAATGCACTGTTATTGCTATTGGGGCCATTCTGGCTCAACATGATACCAACCTAGTTGATCACCCCCATCACCTACTATAGTAAAGCCTTTTCTAAGGTATTACGCAATTACAGCACTACTGAAAGAGAATGCCTCGCAGTCTTATCTGCTATCAAGCATTTCTGCCCTTACCTCTATGAAAAACATTTCGCTATCATCACGGATCACGCTTCTTTAAAATATTTTCAAAAAATAATGGATTTTGATGGGCGCTTAACTAGATGGGCTTTAAAGCTCCAGAATTGTGGCTTTACAATTTGACATTGCACTGGAGCTATATACCAAAACGCTGATGGACTTTCTCAATTGCCTAAACTAATGTTATATTCTGCTGATAAGGACAGCATCTACGACCTGATTGGTAGACCTGAGCTCTGGTATCGTGAATCTAAAGATGTTATAGCAAAGCTAAAATCCTTAACCAAGGGTACTTATGTTAAAGAAGGTTCATTATACAAGAAGTTGGGATCTAAGTGGTTGCCCTTTATTTGGCCCTCTGCAAGGAATGACATTATTATGGAGGCTCATCAAACTGTAGGGCATGGGGCTGTCGCTAAGAACTTATAGTGGTTGAAAAATCATTGTTACTAGGATAACCTGCTGTAATCTGTATACGATGTGTTGGAGACTTGTCTCACTTGCCAACAACAACGTGGTGGAAATCCAATGTATCAACACAAAATTGTGGGACCTTCAGAACCTTTTTCTACTATTAGTATCAATGTGGTGGGCCATCTCCCTATTGCCACTTATGGACATCAAAATCATTATATTAGCTATTGACCATTTTACCAAATGGATTTAAGCTATTCAGTTTCCACGATCACCACTAAGGCTACTGCATCCTTCCTTTTTAAGCAAGTTTTCACCAGGCATGGTAGACCGAAAGTTCTGTTATTGGATAATGGAACCAAATTCATTTCTCAGGTGGTATAAGAGCTTACTAATTTAATGGGTACCTAGCAGTCATTTATTAATATGAGGATGGCCAACCAGGGGACAGACACATCCGATATTCCTAGCAGTCATTTATGTCCCCCTATAATCCTTTTAATAATGGTGCAGTCAAACGAGCAAATGGTACCCTTGTAGCCATTCTTTGAAAGATGACCTCCAATGATCCTAGTAGATGAAATCTCTATTTACCTAGTGCAATGTTACTTATAGGGTTAATTACCATCATATAATCGGAATGTCTCCTTTTTAGGGTTCTTTATGGTCAGAATCCTATCCTACCCTCAAGTGTATAACCTATACTTGAGGAGGCTACCCCACAAACTACTGATTTAGCTATGAGGAGACTAGCTGATGAAATCATCTGAGTACAAGCTTTAGCTTCGATTTCTCTTGCTGCTACCACCTTAAAATATGTAACAAGAACCAACGCTAGTAGACCTACGCTTCATGAATATCAAGTCGGGGATCTTGTACTTTTCTATCATTATAGACTGGGAGGAAGGATTCACAAACTTGACACCTTATAGCAGGTCCTTACCTTATTATTTATTGTTGGGGTATTGTATACTCCATTGCAGCTATTGATACTGGTACTGTTATCAATAGAGTGCATAGTAGGTTTCTTCATAAGTATGTGCCACCTAGGCAAGATTTTGAGGGGGGCATTGAAGGGGATTCAACTATAATGATCAAAATTACTCAAGATCAAGATTTGATATCTCAGTCATATAAGATTATAAAATCCCCATTGGAGATATTCAATTCTTAGATAGACTAATGATCAACCCTTTGAGGTTATCAACATCCTCTGAAGGATGATGCTAAGCTATCCAATGGGGCAAAACATCATACAAGAAGGTCGGTCTCATTTAATAAGAATTTTATCAGATCTGACCATCACAAGTATGGCATTAATAATCAGCAATATCGGTCATCTAATAGGAACTATCTTACCTCAGGTGCAACCTGAAAATCTTCACGAAGTAATACTAAATCTTCCCCTATACATATCCCTCATTTGTAACGAATAAAGTGCCTCTATTTTTGTCTTGTGTAGCTTAATTTTAGTTTATTCATACAGGATTCTGTATTTCCAATTGGAATCAATTATAGCAGCGGAACTAATAACTTTGTTGCACTTGTGTCTATCTTTGCTAGAGCTATGGAACTATAAATTTTGTAGCCTTTGTAGCACCTGCTTATCTAAGTTCCTACCAAAATTCCAATAAGCAGTCTGTTGGGGGTGAATGTTTGACATGAGTGCAGTCTGCGGCTATGGTGGAAGAGGGGTCTCAGATGCAGGTCAAGCCATATGCTTGTCAGATGTTTGACCAAGTTTCCCCTGAAAAGTTAGACCCTTCCTCAGATGCACCTTTCTTGCAAGCAGTAAGCGTCACTCTTCTACTTAACACTATATAAAACAGTACCCCAGAATTGGTGAGTGGATTGCGTGTTTCCTTGGAAACAGAGACTCCTTAAAAGTCCATGTTATAAACAGATAAGACGCATATTACTCTGAATGTACTTACTGCGACCTGATCGTAGCTAAAACCCGAGTCTATGCCATCATAGATACCGGTGCCTCATCAATATAGTCTCCATCTAATTGGTGGTCAGGTTGACATTAAAGCTGGATGTGGAACACCAGATGGTATATGGAACTGCTGGAGCGGAAAACACGTTCTCTGAGGGAGCATATATTGTGCTTCCATTGTGGTTTAATTCTATTGCTGTGGTAGCCCCAGCTATAGTGTTACCAAATAGCAATTGCGATCTGTTAATTGTAACTGCCTTCTTGCAACACTATGGGGCTGTCATTGGTATGACAGATGAGACTTTCGAGATATTGGATCGAAACTTCCTATTCACTTCACCTCTAGCGGAGTGCCAAATGATCTGGTGCATATGGGGAATATCAATCTAGCTTATAGCGACGGTTTAATCCCTGTGTGCTACCATCAATCAAAGGGGAAAACCTGGGCCCTTCACCAACAGATTTATGAATATCAAGGAATGCCGCACAGAGCTGCTGGACCTATATCTATTCCATCCAGGCATCAAGTTATAGTGAACACTGGCTTGGTAATTAAAGTTCCAGTTGGGCCTTATGGGGAAGCTATTGGGCTGTATCAGCAATTGCGGTTTGAGCCCCACATGGCCCCAGGCATTATATTACCATGGCAGGGGAGACCAAGTTTTACTTGCAAATCTACAAATGGTACCACTGCAAATCCGCCACAAAATAGTTTCATATTTACACTTATCCCCGTTGAGGAGGTTCTTTTGGCTCATGAATTTGGGTCGCTGGAGGAATTTAGTCTTCCTTTTGAACCACAGCTCAGTGTAATGGCAGTTGTATTGCGTGATGAATTAATGGGGCTGTTGGAACCACAAAAGGATAAGGCAATCGCTTTATATAAAAAAATTAAAGAGATTTTCACTGTCAACGACCATGCTTCAGGATGCGCGGGGGGTGGTTCTAGGCTGGACACTGGAGATCATTCTCCCATCAGGTCATGGCTGATCCACTGTTTAATGGTGGCGGAAGAAGTAGCAACCAAGAAAATGATAAGCTTTTAGAGCAATGGGTGCTTGAACCATCGAAAAGTCCATGAGATTCTTCTGTTCTATTGTGAAAAAGAAGGACAGTAATAACTGTTAGTAATTGACTACCAAAAGCTCAACAGCATCACCAAAAAGGACTCATATCCCTTACTTCATATTGATGCCACTTTGGATCGGCTAGGGGGAGCTCATTTTTTCTCAGAGATGAACTGGTCTCAGGCTACTGGCAAATTGAGTTGCCACCGGTGGAGCAGGAGAAGTTCAGTGTAATTACATCCAAAGGTCTTTTTCAACCAACCCGATGTTGCAAGGCTGTGTAATGCCCCAGCTACGTTTCAATGAGAAATGGACACTATTCTCAGGGGACCTAGATCTGTCATGCATCCTTGTATACCTTGATGACATTAATGTTTTCTCCAGAACCTTCTCTGAACACCTCGACCATTTAGAAGCAGTATTCTTCCAGCTCGCTGAGGCCAACATCAAGATCAAACCAAGCAAATCCATTTCTTAAAGGAATTAGATGGACTATCTGTGGTTTGTGGTTGATGCCATGGGGCTGAGACCTCAACCGGCCAAGATGGAAGCTATTCAAAAAAAGACTCTGCCATCAGCAAGCAGGATTACAGGTAATTTTAAAAAAGTCAGATATTAACAGTGCTTCATCTCTAACTTCAGCTGTATTGGGTCCCACTATTTGAGTTATTAAGAAAAGACATCATGTTTGAATAGATGGAATGTCAGCAACGCACTTTTGATATGCTTTGAATGGCCCTGACCCGTGCGCTGGTGTTAAGCTATCCCAATTTTGAAAAAGAGTTCATTGTTTAGATGGATGCATCCCTTTCTGCTGTATGGGCAGTCCTATCCCAAAAAGACGAGGAAGGAGATGAGCACCCCATAGCATACTTCAGTCATAGCTTGAACATCCATGAGTGCAATTATACCGTGACCAAGCAGGAGTGCTTAGCAGTGATCTACGCCTATAAGCAATTTTGGGTGTATTTGTATGGGGTGAAATTCAAAGTTATAACGGATCATGCCTCATTACGCTGATTACAGAACCTTAAAGAGCCTGAAGGGCTTCTGGCCCGATGGGCTCTTATACTTCAGACATACAATTTCGAAATTCTTCACTGACACAGAGAAAAACACCAAAATACCAATTGTTTATTGAGATTACCCAAGATTGCAGTTATGGCAGATCTGAATGATATAATGTTTAATGAGATGCTTAGCGGAAAGTATGACGATGAACCGCCTCCAGTCATCAAGGTATTGGATGGAATAAGGGCCAATATATTCTAGAAAAATGGGGTATTATATAAGTGGATAGGGGACACTATCGTGAATATCCCAAGACCTTTCGCCTGCCCACCTGTTATCATGAGTGCACATAGGGCCGTTGGGCATGGTGGCATGTGCAAGACGTTGGAATTATTGCAGCCTCATATTACTGGGAAAGCATGAACTTTGATGTGCTTGATAATATCTCCTCCTGTCATCAGTGCCAAGTGGAAAGCCGTTCCACCAGAAGCCCTCATACTGGTTATAGAAGCCGCACTTTGCTTGGCATAAAGTTTCCCTTGATGTTGTCAGCCTTCTGCCAATGGGAGCTAACCGATCCAAGTACATTTTAGTGGCAATTGACCACTTAAACCGGTGGGTTGAAGCCAAAGTGATATGAGACGTAGGGGCGGTCACAGTGGCCAAATTTATAATGGAATGCATTATTCAGCAGCATGGCTGCCCTAAGTTCCTCCTTACTGATAATGGAACTAACTTCACTTCCCACATCCTCCCAAAGCTTAATGCGCTAATGGCTATCCGAGGGATTTAGACAACCCCATACCACCCTGAGTCTAATGGACCCAGGTTGAGCGGGTCAATGGGACCTTAGTGAACATAATCCAAAATAGTAGCAAATTAACCTTAAGATTGGAGTTCCCTTTTGTCCACCGCCGTTTCGCCTATAACATCAGTTATCATTCCGCCACAGAGAAGAGTCCCTTCCAATTACTATATGGATGACACCCTGCTTTTCCAGCGCTGCTATACTCCTGTTTATAAGATACTGGCGGAATGGATCCCCAATGTTATTTGATGACTCTAGATGACACCTTAATCAAATTGCAAACCAAAGCACACTTGTTCAGTTTATCCAAGAAGATTGTGACTCAAGCTGCTGATCAGGTATGGGTAGCAGGTTAGCCCATTTCAAAGATGGGGACATGGTTCTATTCTACAATCAACACAGTTTCAGGTGGAAGCACAAGTTAGCCAGTATCTGGATTGGGCCGTTTAAAATTATTGAAAAGACAGGTATGGATGCATGTACTATTAAGGACCCCATGAGCAGTCAGAACATCAATAGAGAGCACGCCAAGTTCCTTTGGGCGTATAAGAAATAGGAGCCTGATAGTCCAGTCAAAGGGGGGGGGTAATGTCGTTTTTCTGATATGACTGGACAATAAGCCCTAAGACCTTATGGCGGAATGGATGAAATCTGCTGAGTTTAATAGGAGTTTATAATTATTCGAGTGCCTTGAGCTGAGGTGATAGTGGGTTGTTGGGAAATTGCCTTGAAATAGGTGATCATGAAGTTAACAAATGAAGAATTGCCAGAACCAATGAGACATGGCGAATTGAATTACTAAGCTATTGAATCAGTATCATCTGAAGTTGCTACAGCATAAGTGAGATGAGATGGTTGAGGAAGAGGTTGTTAGTTTTAGAGTAAGCAGAATAGCAAGGATTGCTGTATTTATTATATTAAATAAAAGAGTGTGGCGGGAGTAAGTGCTCCATATTTATTGAATAGTTTATCCCGTTGTTCTGAGGACAACGATCATAATATCGTTGGTCCTATTTCTCAATGGGTTGAACCCTTTGCAAAATTCTTAAGGCATATCTTAACAATTCCACTAAGTTCTTTAATAAGGATCCTTGAGAGTGTAGGCATACATCGATTTCTTCTCAATGATCGCAAAAGGCCTCTTCTATATGTTCTCCAGCTTGTTAATCCTTCCAAATACATGGTTGTTGTAGTAAAAACCTGGTATTCCTACAGTTGTATGGGGTAAAAGTCTTTAGTCTTTGTTATCTCAAATAAAAAATCCTTTTTTGAGGCAGTGCATTAGTATAACATGCTTTGTAGTTGGACTAAAGTCTGTGGCAACGTTCTATAATTTAAAGGAGTCAAATGTTTATGATTGGTACAAAAATAAAAATGGGGGAAGCACCAGTTGTATCAATGAAATAAAGCAAATTAAGAGTTCCTCATGGTCAAATATAGAGATATATTATAAGCAAAAGTGGCGGAAGGCAATAAAAGGTTCCAGCTGGACGCCTTCACAATGATTATCTTACTAAAATTAAATGAGAGTACCATTTACTAGTTTTACAGTGCCGTTCTTCTCTGGGTGATGGGGCGTAGATGGTACCCCTTCTATACCTATCAAGTCATTAGCTTGGAATCAATCTAGGATGTAAAGATAGACCTATTGTCTATCAACATAAACTGTGGGTATCCATGCAAATAAATTTATCTTTTAAAATAACTAAGCATCTTATGGCGCCTAAGTTCCTGATCATTTTGGCCCCACCCACTTTGTGAGGGTATCAATAGCAAAAATTTATTTTTAATAGACCAGATGTTGGGATTTCGATATACCCGCTTTACCCAGCTTAATCAAATGTAATACATCTGCTTGTCCACTAAGGGATTTATCCCGCTAATGGTTGCAGAAGTTAATAATTGCTTATTATAACTATTGTTTGGAATATCGTTCTGAATATGTATCTAGTAATTTGTCAGTTTTTAATCCGCTGGATTGCTAGTTTTTCATCATGGATGTTTCCCACAATAAACAAATGATTAGTCTGTCAATTTTATTATTAATAACTTAATTAACATGTAGGAGTCAATTGGGTTAGTCGCTAAATTGCTTAAGAAGTTTATTGGTTGTGGGTGAGTGATGCCACCTGTGATAAAGCAACTTGCGATTTAACCTTTTAAAAATTGCAACCTGGTGTTATGGGTAAGAGTCCATTACCTAAGCAGGTTGTTACCTAATAAGGATGACTTGATGGTGTTGAGCGAATGCGTTTTAGACATATTCCTTATTTCAACCCAGAAGAGGTTGCACTGAGGTCAGTGAGAATCCACTTAAAACTGATTAGGGAAATTATTGTTTTGTGTGACCCTATAGGTTTAATTCTTAAGCAACAGCCGCCATTTCCTTTTGAGGCGTCAACAGAAGAGTTGGGCATGAAATTCCTTTATAAATACACTTAGTTGTCTCTAAATAAAGCAGATATAGCTACCAATAAATATACTTTCAGATTAATCCCAAGATAATTTAGATTGTTTGCACCTGAGATTATGGTTGAAAGGATAAAGAGAACATTTGTCCTTTTTTGTTTTCTCCGCGGACTCTGCATTACAAGAAGAAGAACTTTTGAACCTATTCCTATGCTAAGTTCCAAGGAAGAGAGAGAAGAACCACTAAACCTAATCCTAGGTTAAGTCCTACAGAAGTGGGAAGAAATCCCTATAATATACCAGATCATTTTAAATTAGGACAAGCACCAGGTTGGCGTTGGACCTAATAAACATCTTGGCTAAAAGAAGCTCAATAAGAGTAGTAGGTTTCATACAATTGCTGCCCATATAATCTTCCAAAACTGTTTAAACAACTCTCATACAAGGAGCCTGTGCAGTTGAGCAAGGGGGCTGAAGCGAGTTTCTATCAGAAAATAATAAAAGGCTCCTGAAAATTTAACATTAAAGCTCATTACAGGGGTAGTTGAGTTTTAAGCCAGATCTAATTTGAAGACCACAACAACAATGTCTTATAAAATTTGTCTATAAAATCTTTTTACAGAACTGGAAATTATCAATAAGAACGTGCTCAGCTCAGCGTCACAGGCTAATTTCAATACATTAGAGGAATGGGTGATGAAGGATGAAGAAGATGTTGAGAAATTTGGAAAAGTCAAAATTGACCTCAATGGAAAGGTCAACACCTTGAAGTGCAAGGAAGGTAAATTAATTAAGAAAGTATTATTCCAGAGGCCTAAGTAAGAAAAAGACTACGAACGCTTAAGCTTGATATGTGAAGATATAGCATGCCTATTGAAACTCATAAAGGAACTGGAGAATCACAAATGTAATTGCATGCAAATTGAGGCGGAAGACGTTGTTAACAACACGCATTAAACCAGTCAGGAAGCTTTGATCAAACAAGAGTATGCCTCTATCATTTGGAGCAATTTCAGAAATGAAATAAAATTACTCCTATTGCAAGCAAGTTGTTGTGAAGGAATCCCCTACCAGTAAAGCCACAGATATTTTGGAGCACGCTAAAATTACCCACATTCCATGAGGATAACGCCCCTGCATTTTTCCAATTATTTGAGATGAAATTTTTAGGTTTAGTGACCACCATGGTGCAGTGACTGTAATGAACTTCCTGAACACCAATTGTCTGAATTTAGCGTTACCCCATCTGATTAGGGACAACTAGTCTTATAATGAGTCCAAGGAAGCCATTATGAAAAAATTCGTAAGCCCTACACAGATTTTTATCACAAGTAGGAAATAATGGGCATCTAATTCAAAAAAGATGAGACCTTAGCAGCTTCTGCAACTGATTCTACTAGGAATCATAGATCCCGGCCAGTGTGAAAGTGCTTAGATTTTGACACACAAATTGGGATGCAAGCAGAACTTCAACTCTATTGTGATTTTCACTGAACATTGGCTCAGCGCTAGTGGCTTAGATTTCCACATCTCATATGGTAGATCATCTAAAAATTCAAAGAGCGAACTTTGAAGCCTCATTTATCCATCAAAGTTATTCAGACCTAAGCCCAGAACACTTTGAAATTTTTTGAGGCAGATAAGGAGCAAAAAAACTGGCCATGATAGGAAACAAACATGAAGTACAAAAAGGATTAGCAAGACGCAGAGTCTTTGTCATTAATATGAAAGACCAGAACATTTAGCCGCTTAATGTTTAGCCAAGAATCCCAAGAAGCAAGTTATTTTAGTCTAGGTGAAATAAAATAAATTAGTCAAGAATTGGGAAAAGGGCCCAAGATATAGACAAGGAACGATCTGGCACCGCGTACAAACCTGTAATATTAATTAATGGATGAAGATATAGATATTTCTGACATAATTGTATATGATAAAAAACTTACTCGCTCTAAAAAGTTGTTAATTTGGATGTGAACGCCATAACCTGATCCAAAGAAAATGGAATTAACCCTAAATCAAAGAGGAAGTGGCTTAATCGTATGCTTGTCAGTTAGTGGATAAGATTAGATCAACTAAGAACCCAGAGTAGTTACTCAAAACGAGATTATATGAGGCAAACGTACCTCTCTATTAGCGTGATTAAGGAATCTTTACCTGATATATCCACGCAATTAATTCAAACTTTCAATTTAGCAAATAAATGCACTATACACTCATTACATACCTTAATACAATACTGAGTGTATCTATGCAGATATCTTAGTCACCTGAGTAAGATTGCAGGCAATAATTGAAAGTGGAGCGCCCATCAACATTTTTTTGACCAAATTGGTGAAACGAATGAAGATTTTTCCAGATCTAGAACACTGGAAGAAATATGGAATGGCTAGACCAGATATTACAAAATCCTGTGGAGCCTACAATTTTCTGCCACTATGGTTCATATTGCTTGTAGTATCAGCTCCTTCCATAGCGTTGGCAATTTAAACTAACTTTACAAATTATGATGGAATTCTTATAGAAGTATACAAATGTGATTTTGAGGAGAATACCCTGGCCATTTTGGGAAAACCCTGCCCTTGGTATATCAGCGTAAAGAGAATTGCAACTGACAAAGAAGAGAAAAACTTGCAACTCTTGATTTACAATGATGGCAGCATTCCCATCCAATATAAGTTGGTTGGACAAAAATGGTGGAAAATGAAGAATAATATCCTAGAAAATCGTGGGATACACTTGAGGATGTAAACGATGAATATTATAATACCAGGAACCCAAGAAATCTATTAACAAATGGTTAACACTTATAATCCTAGAGCATCTATATGGAGATTGTTGTCAGCCCATGGAGGAAATGGAAAATTGAGCCATGGGTAGCACCAATGATATTTATGCCAGGACACAGAGAAATAAGTGTGCTACTTGCTTATAGGGGGAGAGAAACTGATGAAAATGCCAAAAAATCAAGTCATTGCATTTCTACATTTAATCTGGCACCAGAAATCAGTAAATTCCATGACTTCAGAACGTTAACTGAGATGGAATTACTGGCTGATGCTGCTAAAATCTTGACGTTTTAGTCAATAAAGAGCAGTTGGCTGAATTATCAAAGCAGCAGCAGGAAGATGTGCTTTGATTAATTGAGAGATATTGGGAGATATTTGCCTAAGATGACCACGACCTGGGATGCTCAAAAAATGTGATCCAGAAGGTTGACACTGGGGAATATCAACAAATAAGGATGAGACCTGTCAGGTGGTCTAGAGCTGCTGAAACTGTGGTCAGCGAAGAAATCAGCAAGCTAGTAGAGCATGGGCTCCTCGTTCCATCATTGAGTCCATGAGTGAGTCAAATCCTAATTTTGAAAAAAAAGACAGATCAAATCAAGTACTGATCAATTTTCACTGTTTGAACAAAATCACTAAGAAGGATTTTTTTCACTGACAAGGATTGATGACGCAATATTGCCTAGGGGTTCCAAAATAATTTTCAGTAATGGACTTGATTTTGGGACTTTGGCAAATCGATTTGCCAATGGATCAAGAAAGATGTGCGAAATTACCACACAGGGAGTGTACCAGCCTACCTGAATGCCCCAGTAATTGTGAGACGTGCTTGTAACATTCCAGAGAGCAATGTACTCTACCCTCAGTGATTTTAATATACCCAACGTTTTAGTGTACTTGGATAATATTAATGTATTCAGCAGGACATTCACGGACCATTTGGAGCACTTAGAAGAAGTGTTCAAGCGCCTGGTGACGGTGACCTTAAAGATTATTCCAAGGAATACATTTTTAAAAAAAGAGCTTGAGTTCTTGGGCTTTGTTCTGAACTCCAGCGTGCTGCAACCCCAGCAGTGAAATATTATGACTATCTACCAGATGTTGATCCTGAAGAGCATTTGGGTTATAACCATCTAGTACTAAAAAAAGAGCATTTGGGTTATCCAAGTATTTTTTAAGATGGTAAGCTACCATCACCAATTCATAAAGTATTTTGCTAGCTTTGTGTAGTCATTATTCTACTTATTTAAATACTCAAAAAAGAATTTGTGTGGAATGATGATGCCCAAGAACTATTTGATGAGTTACACTGATATTTGATGACCAGTTTGTCATAAAATACTTGAATTTTGATTAATAATTCATCATCTAAACTGATACTTCTAGATGGTAAATTGTGCCAATTTGCGTCATCTGGATTTTGATTGTGAAGAACATCTGATGGTCTATGTGAGCACAACACTAACGTTGAAAGAAACTACAATGTGATGGATTGTAAATGCTCCACGATGATCTATGCATTCAATCAATTTAAATGTATATCCATGAAAGACACTTTAAAGTAGTGATAAGCCTTTTCTTTACTCTGGCTCCATAACCTGAAGGAACCAGAGGGGCGACTGGCCTGATGGGATTTAAAATTACAAGCCTATGATTTTTGAAATAATACACCAGGCCGGAGCAGCACATCAAAATGCTGTTGTATTATCAAGACTGTCTGCTGTTCAAGTTGTTTATCACCAATCGGATGAGTTATCGCAGTTGATGATTGAAGAAATTATGGAAACAAGCCCTGAAAATTCAAGATGTACTAAAGAAAGTGATGGAAAAGACTGCGACAAAAATGGAAAATTATATAAAATGATTCAAGAAAATGGTTTTATTCCTAAAGCCATCAGAACACGCAGAAATTATTTGAGCCACACACAAAGTTTATAAGTCGCGGTAGCATAGAAAACATGGACCATATTCACCTGTAATGAATTAATCAACTATTATGTTGCCAATACCTGGCCTGTTGCGTGAATACCAACTCCACAAACCTCATAAAATTTAACAGGATATCACCTAATAAGCCCTGAGTTCACGTGGCACATGGTGTTAATAGACATGATTGGACCCCTGAGTATAAGTACTGGAGGGAAGAAATACATCATCGTGGCAATAGACTATCTAACTAGATGGGTAGAAACCAAAGACTTAAAAAAAGTTGATGCTATAAGCACGGCATGATTCATCCTGGACCAAGTGGTGTACTGGTATGGATGCCACAAATTTTATTGAGCGACAATAGAACCAATTTTACCTTCTATGTGACCCAAAGCAGAATAACTGATGGGAATCAGAGGACTAGTATCCATTCCATATCATCCAGAAACAAATGGCATGGGGGGACCATCTAGTACTAAAAAAACAAATGGCATGTAAAATGAGTAAACAGAACACTAGCTGAAATGCCGAGAAAATTGGTTGCAGGGAAAACAACCACCTGTGGAACTTACCTAAGTTCAGTTACCTTCGCCTAAAATATTAGTTTCATATGGTTATAAGGAAAGTGACATTCAAACTAATATATAGATGAAGGGCAGCATTGCCACTAGTCCATATTCTGCCTTAGAACCAGCTCTGGAGATGAGTGCTAATAAATATCTGAAATGAATGACAAGTATTATGATCAAACTGAAATTGCAGGCGTTTGATACCACCTTGTTGAAAATAATTTAAGCAAAGATGACAGATGATAAGAAAGTACCAGCAATAAAAGAGTATCATGTGGGTAATAGGTAGCCTATTGTGGCATCCATGGTTTTGAAATAAAAATAATCTGGATGCTTTGTGGTTGGGTCCTTTTGGTGGAATATTTGTGGTGTTAATGCTCACTAATACTCTTGCACAGGATGACAATATAGCAGTTGCAAGAAAGTTGGAATTATAAGCTGTTTTTAAGATTTTCAGGGGATAAATCTAAACACATATAAACATAAATTTTGATAATAAAAATGGGGGAGATAATAAACCCTGAGGCTTAGTAAAACCAAAGATTTATATATATTAGATTATAGCAGGTGAAATGAGACAAAAGCGATTCCTCATTAAAATATCTCCGCTTATTATTTAAACTACTTGAGGGCTAATAGTGAGATACCTGCGAACTCAAGTTAGGGGTGGAGTGGTTCGTTTTAGGTAGATAAAGATTCTTTTATCAGAGCGCTCAAAAGTCATTTCACCTCTTCTTGACTTCAGTTGAGGCGAGTGATTGATATCAGGTATATTATCCATGAGGTAAGTAATAAATGTAGTTCATCCAATCAACTGTCTTAAGAAAGTATTTTCACCTCAAAGGATCCCTTCCAAGTCTATTAAGGGGCTGGTTTCCTTTGGGATGCTGCACTAAACTTAAGGCAGGGTGGGAGCAGACTTGGGAGGCAGTTTGCCTATTTTATTAAGAATTTTGCATTATTCTTAACAACTAAATTGGAGCTATTCATTAGTTGGTTGGGAATAGCAGTACTAATTTGAGAAGACTGCTTCCCTCAAGTATTAGGTGAGAGTTTATTATCAATTAGATTAGAGCTATTCTTTACCAGAACATTCTATTAAAGTGTTAAACATTTTATTGTCCAACACCATTTGAGGTGATTGGCAAGTTGGTGACTAATGCCTATACTTATTAAAGACCTCATGGATGATCATATACTGAACTGGGTCCATATGAAATACCTCAAGTTTTAAATTAGGTGAAATAAGTTGCAATGAGCACAAAGGTTCATAACAACTACTAAAAATAGGTTTAGTCCTTTTGTTGGTCAAGTCCCAGGAGGGGACCACTGAAACTGTGATAAGTGGTTGAGTCTTAAAGATAGACCACTGAACTATGATAGTTGGTTAAGTTCACTAAACTAATCACTAAAACAGAGTAGGGGAAACTAAAGATATGGACTTTTGAAACTACTTATTTTTAAGTCCCTCTGGAAAAAAAGGAAAATAGCATAAGGAAAAAGATACAAAAATAGTATAAGAAAAAATCATTAAGAAAAATATATAAAAAAGCAGTTATTCAAAAAGGAATATAATAGATATAAATTTTGTTTTCTCATCAAAAAGCATCTTTTGATGTTCTCTTATGTTATTGGTAGGACCACTCAGGTTTAAACTGTATCTGCCATGAGTAGTCCTGAGGCGCTGGAAAAAACAAGCATATTGATAAAATCAGGACATGGTGAAACTGGATTTGTCAGAATAAGGCCCTACGATATGAAGCTCAACCTGAGGAATACAGTGACCAAGAAATTGGAGAAGCTATTAAGAAGATCTCTAAGATGATCAAGTATCATATAACTCTGACTTGGGGGAGACCAAGCTTTCCAGACCTTTTATTGGCTTGAACACCTGAACTAGGCTGGGATGGCATGGGGCTATGGGAACTGCGCTCTGGGAGGCGGCGGTGAGGAGGACATGAAATGGGAATGTTCTAAGAAGGAGAATTACCCAGAGATGAATCAAGCAAGGAAAGGTGATGGACCAAGAGAGCTCTAAGCGATGCTGGAATACTCAGTAAGAATCAAAATGGTGTGTTCTTTCGGAAAATCTTCATTGTTGGATAATTTGGTCAAGCAGAAAGTTTTGGGATTTCAATATTCCTACATTACCAAGCTTAATCAATTATAAACCATTTGCTTGTCCACTAGGGGATTCATCCCACTAGTGGATGTGGGAGTTATCAATTACTTATGATTAATATTTTTTAAAGTATTATCCTGAATGAATATTTAGTAATTCACTAGGTTTTAATACACTGGATCTCTAAAGTTCTGTTAAAGATGATCCCTAACTTTAAACAAGTGATATTGTTGATTTATCATTGATAATTTATTTAACTCGTAAGAGTTGGTTAAGTTTAGTCACCAATTGACTAAGGTGTTTATGAGTTTCTGGCCAGTGAATCCGCCTGTGATATAGCAACTTGAGAGTTAGCCTTTTAGGGCTTGCAACATGCTGCTTATAAGTAAGAGTCCCATTACCTAAGTAGGTTGTTGCCTAGTAAGGATGACTTGATGGGGTTGAGCGAAGGCGTTGTTACACTTTCCTCTTTTCAGCTCAGAAAAGGTCACATTGAGGTCGGCGGGAGAATCTGCTTAAAACTGATGATGATGATTATCACATGCAACCCTGGGGGTTAATTTACTAGGTACAGCAGCTTACTTCAATTATGGTGCCAACAGATGAGTTTGGCGCTGAATTCCTTTATAAATTTACTTAGTTTTTTTTATTCAAAGCATATATATATATCTATCAATAAGGATACTTTCATATTAAGTACTTTGATAAATTTAGACTGTTTGCTCTTAAAGATTAGAGTTGGAAAGGTAAGAGATCCTTTGTTTATCTTAATGTGATCTCTGTGGTCTTACGTGATAAGAAGGAAGAAAAGCCGCTGAACCTAATCCTAGGTTAAGCTCCTTAGAGATAGAATAAAATTGAAACCTAAGCCTAGGTAAAGATCTACAGAAGAGGGAAGAAGCCCCTATCAATATTCCAGACTGTTGAGATTCTGATATGACTGGACAAGTAGCCCTAAGTAGTTTTGCCGGAATAGGTGGGAATTGCTGAACCAAGGATTATGATAATATTGATATAAGCCTTACCATAAGTAGATGGGGCGATATCAAGCTTTGAATGAATATGTTAGTGGATCACCTCCAAATCAGGCAATAAGATAATGTTGACGTATGACAATACTTTGGTAAATCGTATCAAACTAAGGTGATTATGAATTTAATGAATAGTAGCAGCTGACGGAACCAATGAGAATATGGTGGAAATAAATAGTCCAAGCAAAAGGGTTGATATCAACTAAAATCAGTAATATATAATCAAGATGAGAAGATTGAAATGTTGAGGATTGTTAGTAAAAAAAAAGAGTGGAGCAGCGAGCGTCTGCTGTAAATATTAAGTCAATATAAAGAGTTGTCAGTGGGGCAATACTCCTATTTATTATATTATATATATTTAAGTGTGTCCAAGGACTGACGATTCCATATCATCAGTCCTATTGCTCAGTGGGCTCAACCCTGCACAAAACCCTTCGGCGTATCTTTAAAAATTCAACGAAATTATAACAGTGGTGCTCCTACATGGGGCCCATTGATCAATCACAAAAAGATAAATATTCTCCAATTGCTGGCTATGTCGCATCAGGCTTGCTTTGATGGGGGATCTTTACAACATGCTGCCAGTTGAATATGCGGAACTCAAACTTGCCTTGGATGCTAAGCTCAAAAGGCAGGATGAGCTTATTTAGGATGTTTTTATTAATTTGCTTCGATTTGATCGTGATGGCAAAATTCATGGGCTCTTTAAGTGATTTGAGTTTGTGATCAAAGGAGCCTCAGAGTTAGCAGAAAGCGAAACTGTTAATACCCACCTTGGATGTTTGAAGTGCTTACCATGTCACCTGCTATCTTCCAAATAGCTCCATTACATACCAAGTCTTGAAGGATACTGTGCTGCGGTTGTTTGGATGAACTGCAAAGATGTCACAGCGAAAGGCTGAGTTCTTGACCATTTAGTTCAACATAATGAGACCCTCACCACGTTTGCAGATATAAATATAGCAAAATCCCACATGTTAATTGGAACACAGACTTTATCTGAATTTGAAGTGCTTTTCAATGACCTTTGCAATAAAGCCATACCACGAGATTTACAAAATCATGACCCTAATTTTAAATGATAATGTACTAATTCTCAAAATTGTTTAGTATTTGCACCAATATACGCTACCTTCCCTCCACCCAATACAGAGCGGAAACATATCACTGCCATAGCTGGACCTTCTTATTCAGGGAATTTTCCCGTCCATTCATATTCTGCTAAGTTACCCCCAGCAGTTCTACTTCCACCCTAAACCTGCTTATTTTCAACAGCCACCACTGACCTGGGCCTAATTACGCTGACCGCCAGCAGTAACTTAACACCTGGCCCTGTTTATGCCAATCACCTTTAGTCCAACTTTTGGCATGGGCTATCTTACAATATTCAAGGATGCAGGCCCTATGGGATAAATTGTTTTTAAATGCGGTTGCCCTGGGCACCTGGCATGAGTTTGCAGCAATTGGTGGGTCCATTACATTCAGCAGGACCAGTGCTACCAGGGAAAAGTCAGATCAGAGTAGATACGGGACTCTCTACCTCCACTATCTCAAACCCAAACGTCCCAACTGAACCTATAAAATTATATGCAGCGGAAATCCCACAGTATGATGATGAATTTCTATATCATCAGTTGGTTAAAGGAGTATATGTACTGACATGAGCACAAGTCAAGGACACGATGTATTAAGGAACTCTGGAGCAATTGAAGCCTTACACCTGTCAAAAGTTTGGACAAAGTTCTTTAGAAAAGCTGTAACTGTCCGCAGATGCGCCTTACCTGAGATAAGTAAACGTCGCTTTCCAGTGGACGCTATTGCTAAAGAGTACACTAAAGTCAGTGAGGGTAAAATGAGCTTCCTTGTAAAAAGTGATCCCTTTGAATTTCCATGTATTAAACAGTCAACATCCATCTTACTCTCAGTGTACCTACTGTAACATTGTTGTAGCAAAAACCTGAGTTTGCGTTATAATAGAGATGGGCACTCCAATTAACATAGTTTTCACTAAGCTGGTGGCAAAGTTGACATTGAAACTTGATGTGGAATTTGAATGATGTATGGGACCGCTGCGCAGAAAACACGTTCTCTAGAGAGCATAAAGTGCGCTACCTTTGCATTTCAGGAAAATTTTCACTGTAGACCCAGCGATAGTATTTCTAAATAATAATTACAACATGTTAAATAAAACCACTTTCAAGCGACATTATGTTGCTGTCATTGATAAGGCAGAGGAGACCTTTAATGTTTGGGGCAGTGGATCCTAATTTATTTTACTTCAGTGGAGTGCCAAAGGACTTGGTGCACATGGGACATTTCAACCTTACCTATAGTGATGGGGTGATTCTGGTTCACTACCATCACTAAAGAGCAAGACCTGGCCCCCCCTCAGCAGATATATGGTATCAAGGGCTGCCGCTCAGAGCTGTTGGAGCTATAATTATCCCTTATGGACATTAAGTAATAGTAAACACTAAGTTAGAGGTGGAAGTTCCAGCTGGGCTTTATTGGAGATCATAGGCCCTTATCAGCAGTCGCAGCTTGATCCCCACATGGCTTCAGGCATTATAACCCCATGACATGGGGAGATCAAGTTTTTGTTATCAAATCTATCGCAAGAACCAATGCAAATCTACTGACACCAAATAATGGCGTTTTTACACTTGATCCCAGTAGAGGAGGTCCTCAGGGTTCACGAGTTTGAGTCACTGGATTTATTTGGTCTTCCCATTGAACCACAGCTTAGCTTAATGGCAGTGGTACCACACGAAAAATTAATGGGGTTATCATAAAGAATAAAAATATCAAGCGATAGCTTTATTCCAAAATCACAAGGAGATCTTTGCCATCAGAGAACATGTTTTAGGGTGTGCGTGGGGAGTAATCCATCAAGTGGACACTGGGAATTATTACATCAGGTCTCAGCCGATCCGCCAGTCTAGGGCAACCAAGGAAGTAGTAGCAGAGGAGATTAAAAAGCTACTAGAGCAAGGGATGCTCAAACCATCAAAGAGTCCATGGGCTTCTCCTGTTCTTATTGTAAAAAAGAAGTATGGCACCAACCAGGTATTAATAAACTACTGGAAGCTCAACAGCATCACCAAAAAAGACTTGTATCACTTGCCTTGAATAGATAATGCCTTTGATTGGTTGAGAGGAGATCGCTACTTCTCAGCAATGGACTTGATATCCAGCTACTGGAAAATCAAGTTGCCTGTGTTGAAACAGGAGATTTGTGCCAGAATCACGTCCAAGGGGCTTTTACAACCATCCTTATGCCTCAAAGAGTTATGTAACGCCCTGGCTACGTTTCAGTGGGCCATGGACACCATTCTTGTGACCTGAAGCTGTCGTGAATCCTCATGTACCTTGACAATATTAATGTCTTTTCATGTACATTCTCCAAGCATCAAAACCACTTGGAGGTGGTCTTCTTCTGGCTTACTGAGGCAAACCTCAAGATCACTCCTAAAAAATGTCACTTCTTTAAAGATCAGTTGTAGTACCTTAAATTATAGTAAACGCAAAAGGACTTAAACCTCAGCTGTTCAAGGTGTAAGCTATTTAGAAAATGACTGCACCAACCAGTAATAGAGACATACAAGCTTCTTGGGTATGATGATTTACTACAGCCACTTCATCCCTAATTTCAGTTGTATTGGGGCCCATTATCTGAGCTATTAAATAAGGATGCTGTCTTCAAATGGAATGAACGCCAATAATGCTCTTTTGACACCCTTTGGATGGCGTTGGCCAGTGCACTGGTGTTATGCTATCCAAATTTCGATAAATTCATTGTCCAGAAGGATGCATCCCTTTCTGCCGTTGGGGCGGTCCTATTCCAAAAAGATGAGGAGGGGGGGCACCCTGTGGCGTACTGCAGTAGGAACTTGAATATCCATGAATGCAATTATAATTTGACTGAGAAGGAGTGCTTAGTGGTGATCTATGTATATAAGCAAAATAGGGTGCATTTGCATGGCCTTAAGTTCAAGGTCATAAAAGATCATACTTTGTTACGCTGGTTGCAGAATCTTAAAGAGCCTGAAGGATTCCTATCCCAATGGGCTCTCAATATGCAGGCTTATGACTTTGAGATCCTCCAACAACCTGAAGAAAATCACCAGAACTCTGATTGCTTGTTAAGGCTACCACTGATTGCAGTTACGGCAGATCTGAGTGACATAATGTACAATAAGATGCTCAGCGGAAAGTACGATGATGAGCCACCTGAAGTCAAAAAGGCATTAAATGAAATGCGAGCCAATATTTTCCAGCGTAATGGGGAGTTATACATATGGATTGGAGACTCAATGGTGAGCTTCCCGCAACCCTCAGCACAGCCTAGCATTATCATGAGCGCACATAAGGCAGTTGGACATAGTGTGTGTGCAAGATGATGGAACTGTTTCGCCCTTAGTATTATTGGGAAATCATGAACTTTGACGTGCTGAAACCCTTTCCTGCTGCCACCAGTATCCAGTGGAAAAACCGTTCTTCCAGAAGACTTCCTACAGGTTAGTGAAACCCCATTTTTCTTGGCATAAGGTTTCCATTGATGTTGTTGGCTCTCTGCCAATGAGAGCTAACCGGGCTAAGTACATTCTGGTGGCTATCAACACACTTGACCAGGTGGGTTTAAGCCAGGGCGATATAAGATTTGGGGGAGGTCACAGTGACTAACTTTGTGATTAAATGCATTATTCAGTGACACAGATGTTCTCAGTTCATCCTTACTGACAATGGGACCAACTTCACCTCTCACATTTTACCCAAACTCAACATATTATAATGGCCATCCATGGAGTAATAATGACTCCATAGCATCCTGAGTCTAATGGTATGGTTGAATGAGTTAATGAAATTTTGGTGAATATACTCTGGAAGTTGGTAACAGACCAACCTTATTATTAGAGCTATCTTCTTTCCACCGCCATTTTCATTTATAACATCAACTACCATTCTGCCATGGGGAAGAGCCCCTTTCAACTGCTATATGGACAACACCCTGCTCTTCTGGTGCTTCTCTATACCTGCATAGAAGATACTGGCGGAGTAGTCCCCAATGTTATCTGACCAACCTAGCTGGCACTTTAATCAAGCTGCAAACTGAAGCATACTCGTTCAGCTTAGCTAAGAAGGTAATTAATCAGGCTGATGACCAGGTACGGCATAGTGGGCTAGTGCAGTTAAAAGATGGGGATATGGTTCTACTCCATGACCAACACGGACTTGGTGGAAGCACAAATTGGCCAACATCTGGATTGATTTATTTGAAGCAATTGAGAAACATGTTTTGATGCTTATACTATCAAGGACCCCTCGAGCAGTCAGATCATTAGCTGAGTGCATGAAAAGTTCCTTTAGGCATATAAACAAATAGGAGACTCATTAATCAGTCAAGGGGGTGTAATTTCAAGATTCTGATATAATTAAATGATAAGCCCTAAGTAGTTTTGGTGGAATGGGTGATATTGGCCGAACTGAGGAGTATGATAATGCTTATAAGAGCGCCTTGACATAAGGTGATAGGGCGATATTGAGCTTTGAATAAATTTTTAGTGGATTGCCTCCAAATCAGGCAATAAGATGATGTCAACATATGACAATATTTTGGTAACTTGTTTCAAACTAAGGTGATTGTGAATTTAATGAATAGTAGCAGCTTCTGGAACAAATGAGAATATGTGGAAATAAATAGTTTAAGCAAAAGGGTTGGTATCACCAAAGTCACAAAATATAATCGAGATGAGAAGATTGAAGCAAGGAGGATTGTTAGTAAGAAAAAGAGCGGAGCAGCGATCATCCACTGAAAATAATAAGATAAAATAAAGAAGTGTCATTAGGTAAATTGTTCCTATTCATTATATTAGGATTACTTAAGTATGTATGAGGACTGACAATCTCCATATCATCCGTCCTATTGCTCAATGGGCTTGACCCTGTGCAAAACCCTTCATCATATCTTTAAAATAAAGCCAAAATTATAACACAGACCAGACAAGGTTAGGACAAGAACCATTTTAGCGTTGGACCTAATAATCATCTTGGCTATCAGAAGCTCAACTATAGTAGTAGCCCTCATATTATTACTGCTTCATATAAATTATTATCTACAGTTCAAGCAACGCACATACAAAGAACCTATGCATTTAAACAAGGGAGTTGATGCGAGCTACTAACAGAAAAGAATAAATGGATCCTGAAAATTAAACACTAGATGTGTTAGTCATAGGGATCACAACATTAAAAGGTACATTATGCCATGCAAAGTTGATTCAACTAATTATTAGGAGGTGGCTTTCTGGTAGGACTATCCACTTTACATTCCTTACAAAAGCGGAGGGTCTTGTATGTAAAATGCATAAATTACTTATAGTGGTTCTGTTTCAATAGCCAAAGAATTTTCATATAACCGCCATGCTTGTTACCTTGTGGGCCCCAATATAAATTATTAGTCCACTCTGTTGGTGGGGTATCCAAAATTGCTGTATGTTAATTTTTATAAATCTTACCATTTTTAAGCAACAGTGTTCATCCTTAATTTTACTAAGGAGTGCTGAGCTTCCACTAGTTCTTTATCATATCCTTTTTATTATTATTATTATTCGAGTTGGGTCGACCTTGGGACAAATATACCACATCAAGATTGTTTTCTAGCCAGTACAGGTTTCAAACTTAAAACCTGCACTAGAATGGAAGCAGTTTTACCCACTCAGCTAACCACCCTTTCTTTATCATATTCTTGAGTTAGCATTTTATTTAATAGTCATTAACCACATCAACTGCTAAGGCCTCATTGGGCATTCAAGATAACATGTTGGCATTTTGATGCTTAATGCCAGGTCAGTGGTGAATTTCAAATTGTAGACTTGTAATATTAGGCACATCTAACCAGCAGCCCTTCTGGCTGCTTCATATCCTGTAACAATAAAGGGAGACATGATTGGTTACTATCAAAATGCACTCTGTGGACATATATCTGGAACCTTTTACATATGTAGATGACCTCTATGCACTCCTTCTCAGTTACCATATAGTTTTGTTCATGGGCATCCAAGGTCTGGATGCAATAAGTCGCAGGGTTCTTAATTCTTTCAAGAAAAAAATTGGGATAACATCACGCTGACGATGATGAGAGAAGCATCCATTCGAATAATAATATGTTTATCAAATTTAGGGTACATCAGCAGTGGCACTCTGGTAAGATAAAGCTTAACTGGTCAAAGTCCAGCTGACAGTTCTAGTGCTCTCAAAGGTTACTTCATTTTTAAGGCGGTGAAATACTAGTTCACCTATCTCGCTAAAGTTTTCTACAAAGTAGTGGTGATAGCTAATCATTCCCAAAGAAACTTAAACTTTTTACTTGCTAATCATTTGCACCATGCATTCAATTGCTTCAATCTTTTCCAGCCGGGGCTGCAAGCCATGTTTATTAAAGAAAAGCCCCATATATTTCAGTTGTTTATAGAAAAAATACAATTATATGACATGATATTCAAATTAGTCTTGGCGAGATGGCAGGAGGACTTCTTCCATTTATTGCAGATGTTCATTAAACGTTCTAGTAAAAGTGTTATTATTCAAATATAAGAACACAGTAAATCATTAAATAGCTGAGGATACTATTCATAGGCCGTTGAAGAATTGCGGGCCATTGCACAACCTCTGCGGCGTTCTAAAGAGTTTTTAGAGGCCCTAGGCCATAATAATGGCACATTTTCTGCTCCACCTTGGGTAGCTCTATTTTCCAGTACCATAAATTAAGTCAATTAGTTAGAAATATATCGCGCTGACCAAGCATTCAGGCACATTGTCAATCCGTGGTTAAGTTTAAAGATCCTTTTTGTAATATTATCAAGCTTGCAGTAGTCTATTACCACATGTTTGAACTATCCTTTTACTTGGTTATTAACTCTAGAGAGGCTAATGACTCTTGGAGGGCACTGACATCTCGTGTTGCACTAACTGATTAATTTCTGTTTTAACGACTTCATATGCTGCCTTTTAACATCTATCAGACAAAGGCGAATCAGTGGATGATTTATGGTGTCAATATAGTGTGGCACATTGTGTGCAAAACCCAAACTGCCATTTATCATTTGCAAAAGTAGCGCTTTAAATTTCAAAAAGGGCCAGCGCTTGGTCATTCTTCTCCTCAGTTAACACGGATAGGCTTTCCTGAGGTACAAGAAATCAAACAGATTTCTCAGTTCCATCAATAAGCTCTAGTTCATCAAAGTGACATAATAATAAACATTCTACTCTTTTTCAACTGGTAGTAGATGTACAAAAGCAAAAATTGATGTCACTTTATCTGTAGAGGGTATGAAAATAGGCTGGCTAGCAGTACTTGAATTTTGCCATGGCCAGGAAGGATAATCTCTGGCGTGGTGAATGGCTCTAAATTTAAAACAAAATGGCGTGAATATTTCTCCATATATAGCTTTGGGAATTTACAATGTAGTTTCAGTTCCCACAATTAGTTGATGGCCCACTGGAAAGGTCTATCTTCAATTAGCGTGTAGCAGTGTAAGCTTTTTAGGGTTTTACTGCACAGGTTTGATTCATGTGATAAATAAATTGTTGTTATAACAAATGATAATGTGGGTGATGTAATGGATCTAGAGCAGCCTAGTCTGCACATCAACCTGGTTAATGAAGTTCAGTTTCCGCCAAGATATTGAAGGTAAATTTAAATTAAACAAGGTCACTAAAAAATAGATTATGAAATGGGGCGTTAAAGGAAAAAGATATGGAGTTTAGAAGCAGAGACTGATCTGCAGAATGTTGCACCAGTGTTTCAAATGCCCTAATAGTTATTAAATAGGATATTAAGTTTTCACGGATTATGATCTAATTGTTGCTCAAGAGCTTAAGGTAGGAGGAAATCTTAGTTAGGGGTTTACAGTTGATAAATCAAAATAAGGGCAAAATCTATAAGTTTTAGTTTCATCTTCTAAGAAAATGCTTAATCATTTAAATAAACGTTGCTGGCATAACTAACAGGATTTTAAAATCCTGTTATTAATATGCTTCAACCAGATCTGGAGTATGAGCTCAATTAATGAACTAATTCAAACGCTATCCACGTTCTCAGCGCTTTCCTGGGGTCAAACCATGCTGTTGGCATGCATTATCGCTGTGACAGTCGTTTGAAGATACATCATGACATCCAGACATGAGGCGCATGGTCAAGGATGGGTCTCAGAGGGCTTATTCATCATGTGGTCACTTACTTGGCTAGTTTCACTTAATTCATTCATAGCGTACTGGTGCAAACCCGCGCATTATATTAGACAAATCTCAAATATTTTCCTTACAATATTTTGAGATTCTCAAGAGGAGGTGGTTGTCCAGGGAGGAGAGGAATGGTACCAACATGTATTTACTATGGTGATGGTGGGATTTTCATTGGCTTTTTTGATCTGAGGTGGTGTAGGTAAGTGGTGCTGTGATGAAAAAAGCAGTGAAAAGCCCTGTATTACCAGATCCAAAAATGGTCGTGTAGCCCTTCCCATGAAGGCTATAGATAAGATTCATCAGACGATTGTGCAGATGCAGTTCCAGGAACATCTGGCCCAGGTGACAGGGGAGGTTGCCCTATCACTCCAGATTGCCCAATTGTAGATGCGTTACCTTCAGACTTGGAAGGTTGGTTATAGGATTTGATTAAAGAGCTAGGTCGCCTCCTAAGTTCCCTGGAACTATTGTGTGGTTTTAATCAACCATTCATCCTGACCATATGAGGTGCAGGACGAGGCATGGCCAGCAACTTTAATGGTCAGCCAGGGGCGTAGCACAGTAGAGAAGTATGTGTGAGTTTTTGCCCTCTAGCAAAGGCAGTCCAGGTTGTGGATTTGCAATCATCACAAATGTTCTGGCATGGATTACAGGCGGCTATACTACCAGTCATGGAGGCAGCAAAGTTTCAAGGCATTTTGTCTGGTCATCATGCTGGCTCTTCAGGTTAAAGATTAACTGGTGTTGGCACAGGACTGGTGTGATGATTCCATGTCTCCAGGGAAGAGGAAATCACTAGAGGGCAGTTGGCTTGGTCAGGGTGGCATGCCGCACCTCAGAACTTTGGGAATTTACAGGAGGTCTAATGAGGGAATTTGGAGAACTCAAGTAGAGAAGCAAGCCAAGGACATGAGAAGGAGGATGTTCCTAAGTTTACACCACTTGAAAATTTGCAATTTAAAATTCATTCAAGTAAATCTGCATCTTCAATTTATCCCTCATTTATTTATCCCAATGATTTTATTCACGCATGTCTGAAGTAAGCGGTGATGGCCCTGATGAATACAGGGCGGAAGAGAATTAAGTTTAACTCTCAGTAGCAAGGAGATTAATATAGATTTATAAAGGTTCCAGAAGTTGATTTTTCCAATGTGTCACGGTTGGCTCCCTCATGTCAAGTAAGTCCCTCAATAGAGTAAGGCAGAACTTTTTGGATATAAGTAAGATTTTTGTGAATGGAGAATCTGGAACATACAGTGGTGTTATCATGTGGTGGTGGCATCAGTTTCAGCCATAAGTTGACCTGGCCTTATGCATTGTTACTTAGAACCTGAGAAAGAGTCCCACAATGAGATGGATGTTGGTAGTTGGGGAGTCTATGCCAAACGAATTAAAGAGCAGGGGGATGATGAAGGAGGAGGAGTTTCTGGAAGAATATTATGATCTTATGGGATTATTCAGTCCTAGAAGAGATATGCTTTTTCCCCACGGGCCTATTCACGTTTTCTTTCCAGTTTAAGGAGAAGTTGGAATTTCCCCAAGGATGTCTGGCTTACCCACTCAACCAGCGGGCAAAGGCTGCACTGGAGGAGCACATAGGGTTGATTCTAAGTGAAAAATTAATTGAGCTGTCAAGATCCATTATTGTGTCACCAATGCTTCTAGTGCCAAAAGAGAGTAAAGTCTTGGGACCATGCATGGGTTTCAGCGGCTAAATCCAGTTACTGATCCCAATCCTATGCAAAGCCCTTGATAGAAGATACATTTCTAATGGTCACAGGTTGCACAGCCATTATCAAGCTAGATCTCATGGACGCGTTTAGCCAGGTCTCAGTGCAACTGGATCATCAGAGATATATGGCGTTCAAATGCCACTTAGAAATGTTTCAGTAATGCATAATGCTGTTCAGGATGAGAAATGCTACAGTAGTGTTTAAGCGTATGAATTAATCACATCCTAGGGGTATGATCAGCCATTGCTGTGTCACATGTATGGACGATACCCTCAAATGTTTTCATTCCCAGGAAGAGCATGTGCGTGATATGTGGGAGTTATTAGGGGCAATTACATGGCTGTCCTGAGGTTGAAGCCATCTAAATGTAGTTTCAACCAAAAACTCAGTAATTTTTTAGGGGAATGTAGTGTTCCAGGATGGACTTGGGATATGCCCCAACAAGTTGTGGGTTGTTTGAGCATCTCAAAGCACTGACTGATCGAATGGGGGTGTGAAGTTTCTTAGGGAAGATGAATTATCTATATAATGTATGAGAAATTGTTGAAAATGGATTTTCCTCCTTTGCATTTAACAATAGATGTTCCATTTTTATGGGGGGAGGAGGAGTGGGCGTCAAGTTCATTAAAGGAGAAACTACTTTCAGAACCTGTTTTAGTACATTCTGATCTCAGGAAACCATTAGTGGTTGAAACGGATGCCTTAAATTATGCTGTGAGATGGTTCTACTACAAGAAAGGGCAAAAGGATTTGAACACCCTATTTTCTATTTTAGCCAGAAAATGGTTCCGGTGGAAACCACTTATTCAATGGATGATAAAAAAAATTTAGCAATGGTATTATCCCTAAAGTAATGGCAACACCACTTGTTGTACACCTGCCATATTTATGTAGTTCAAAAAAATTATAAAGCCTTGGAATATTATTGCTTGCAACTTACTTTTCTCTCTCATTGCAATCACTTTTGCAACCTATTCAATTTAAGTCTGAATCTAGTTTGATAATCTCACAGAGGAGATTAGTCTGCGCCCATGTCAGGGAGCAGTTGGGCAAGTAAGGTAAGAGAAGCAGGTGGTAGGCCCGCGGCCTCAAACGCTCAAAAACGCCCCAGAGAAACCGGCGGAATAGAAAAAAATTTTAAAAAACCGGTGGTCACAATTTCCCCAGAAATCCTCGCTTGGCAAGCATGATGCAACCAGTACATCAAAACGCCGAACTCCCAGCCACTTTTGTCAGTGGAATACGGAGTCCACATGTTTCTGGACATCTAACAAATGGCTCTATGGGAAAAATTTTGTAAGGATGTGCACACTTTTTTCCTGACCGCAGTGTACATTGCACCTCACTCCATGTCATGTGGTTGGCTGGACCTAGGTTTCAAAAACAAGGAGGCAGCAGATGAGGCTGCTGCGGTGCACATAGTGATTGACCTCCCTGAAGGGCAATGGGTCATCGAAACCAAACGCACCAGATGGACAAAATCCAACCAAATTTTCCTCACTTTTGACTTTTTGCCTACTACAGTAAAACGTGACAATTTGGAGCAACACCTGAAAGATGGTCTCACCATCTATGGCGAAATACACTCTTTTCAGATGCAATGCTTTACGCTGATGCCACACCTGTGCACCAGCAAAGCCATACCATTTCTGGCCCCAACTGAGGAGATCACGAAGGACATAACCCAGATCCCGCACTCCACTTTTATTAATATTGAAGGGCATACCACTCACCCTTTCTGGGTAACCGTGGACAGCGCGCCCCCCATCTGCACCCACTGTGGCGCATTCAGCCATAAGGCACATGCATGCCCCACCAAGGAGGGCGTCACATTCCAAGAGCACCCCTTGGCGGCCATGGCCAGTGGAGAGGCGCACTATGAACCAACCGCAAGCACCAAGGAGGCTTTCCTGTGGGGAGCACAAGGCTGCTACCTACTGGTAAAGCCTATTTCCCCACAAGAGTGGAAGAAGGCCAAGCAGGCCCACAGGGCCGCAGCCAAGGAAGCGGCCAAAGTCACCACCGCTATCCCACACTCCCAAAACCAGGAGGACATCAAACCCTTCACGGTGGAAGCAACTTGGGAATCCATCAACCAATCAGATTTGGAAGCCCATGCCAATTGGGCCACCAATCTGAGGGTCCAATGGGGGACTCGATCTCACCTAATCTTTGCAACCAAGCTCCAGTTGAAACTGATGTGGGACCCATCCTACCTGAGAAAAAAATTTTCAACCCGCTCCTTGGTGCACTAAACTCATCTGCACCACAAAAAATTTATCTGACGTTGGGGAAACAAAAACAAAGGCAAAAGCCAACGCGAACCTTTCTGCTAAGATCAACAAAACTACTGATAGTGTTGCTGCAAACACCCACGCTGCCATGAAGGCCTGTGGGGATCTAGAGGAGGCTAGTGGGCCCAGGTGCCCACCCCCTCGCACCTAAGGTGCAATGGAGGAAACCTTCAGTTTAGGGACGTTGAATATCGCCAGACTCAAGGCCTCACCATCCCGGGCTAGGAAACTGAGTTTTTTACAACAAAATTAACCCGTGGATATCCTGGCCATCCAGGGGTCCCACTGTCCGCGAGGTTCCAAAGAGGCTTGGAAAACCATGCTCCTCCCATCCCTATCCTTTTGTTAGAGCACTGTGGGGTGCTAGTTCAGAGAAACAATTTCTTCAAATTTTTCTATCATCAGAAACCTTCCTCAGAGGCTGATCCTTGTTGTCACTTTCTCATGGGCCAACATGGCGCATGCTTTTATCAACATCTATGCCCCAAACGGTGCATTAGAGTATTTGGAATTTTTCTCATCAGTCAAATCCCTCCCACTACCCCATACCCTTTCATAGTCAGTGACATGAACTGTTGGCTAAACACACCAACAGACCATTGGCATTCCTCCTCCCACGCCCCCCAGGGTCATGTAGAACTTTGTGTTCTAAAGGCCACCCTTGGGTTAATGGATGCGCTGCTGCGGTAAGCCCCGCTGTTCAAAAACATGACGCGCCCCCACGTCCACAACGGCCAATTAAGGTCCATGTCTCGCATTGACCTTATCCTTATGCCAGCAAAAATCAAACCCCACATTTTCCACTTCAAAACAACAAAAATGGAATTCTTCAACCACTGACTGGTCTCGATAACCTACCACCTACCTGTCACAGTGGCTAAGGCCCCACATTGGTGCAAACTCCACCCCCTTGAACTCGCGTTGCCAAGATTTTTCACTTGGGTGGAATCAGAAACTTTTGCAAAAGAGTTTGTTGCACCATTTTGTGCGGACCCCATCTCCACATGAGCAACTTTCAAAAAGGATACATCCGCCACTCTCACCACCTCTCCTCCAGACACTCATGAGCCACATTGGCTGTCATTTCGCGCGCTCTGGCAGAGTTGGCACACCTGGAGTCCAACATCCCAGTTACAGGTTTAGCCCTGCATGGGGCTGGAAGTGGGTGGAGGCAGCCGCTCACCTCAACGCGCTTAAAAAGGCAACACAAACATCGGGTTTGTGTTCAGTACAGGGCCAAATGTATTACAAAGGGCGACAAGTGCACCGCATATTTTTTTAAAAAAATTTGCACCACGCCAGAGCATGGCCTGCACACAGATGCAAAGATCAGATGATTCCATCGCAGATACGCCAGCTGAAGTGGTAATCAAAACACAGAAGTATTACTTCGAGTTATACTGATCTGATCCAATTCAGTCAGCTGAAGTGGCGGAATTTCTTAACTGAGCCCACATCCGCACCATTTCCTGATACCCAGAAATAATGAATCTGATTACTCTGAACGAATTATGGACGGCCATCTGCGGTGAACCAACTGGAAATGCCCAGGCCCAGATGGCATTCCATATGAATTCTACAAAAAGTACTTCAAATACATATCCCCACTGCTGCTTGCCTCACTTAACCAGAGCCTTCTGAAAACGCGCCTCCTACCAGGAGGACAAGAGGCCTTCACCATCACACTCTTCAAGAAAGGGGACAAGCTAGACTTAGCCAACTGGCGCCCCATTTCTTTAACTAACACGGATAAAAAAATTTTAACAAAAATCTTGGCTAACCGTTTAGGGATTGTAGCATCTGCCACCATCTCCCCAGAACAATTCAGTTTCATACCCAGAAGATCGATTTGGGACAACGTGCACTCTGTGGCTGACGCATGCCAGTCCACAGCCTCTGGGGCACTTGTATTCTTGGACCAACAGAAGGCTTATGATAGAGTAAACTAGGAATACCTCAGGGCCTGCCTACATCAATTCCGCTTACCCCCTCGCTTCATCAACTGGGTGATGCTGCTCAAGGAATCTGCAACAATTGCAGTACGTGGCCCTGGCTTCTTAATGGAAGTGGTCCGCCCTCAAAGGGGCTTGCGACAAGGGGACCCCCTCAGCCCACTCTTATACAACTTCAGCCTTGACCCACTACTTCGAAACGTGAATGCCCAACTCACTGGGGTCCATGTGCCAGGCCAAGCCCCAGTCAAGATGATGGCATTTGCAGATGACTGTGTGGTTGGGGTGTCCAATAATAAAGATGCACGCGCACTGGAAGCTCTCATCCAGGAGTATTCCCGGGTAAGTAACGCTGCACTGAACGCTTCCAAAACTGAAATCATCCTCCTTGGTTGGTATCAAACCTGCTGGTCTCCAGCAACCAGTGCCCATCCCGGCCCATCTGCTCACACACGTGCTCGCCCTCCCAGCTCACCCCACACCTCCCCACTGGTGCTCCCCTTCATGCCACGCCCTACCATAGGGCTGGTCCTCCATCTGGGCGTGTGGGTGGAGGCAGGCTAGTACGCATCATCAGTAATGGAGAGTCATATTCTATACAACGTGACGAAGCGCATCGCCTCCCTCAGAGCCCACCCTACTTCCCTTACTGGCAGGGTTGTTTTAGCCAACTCTATGCTCCTCTCCAAAGTCTGGTTTGGAGCCCACGCCATCCCCTTCTCCCCAAGCTTCTTCAAATCCTTGTATGCCCTGCTGCAAGGATGGCTTTGGTCAGGCCGCCCTCCACCAGTACGGCTAGAGGTCATGTTTGGCCCTTATCATCAGGGTGGCATGGGCCTGCTTGACTTCAGAGCCCATTCTTCCAAGATCTTAGGTACCTGGATTGCGGCCATCACCGCCCCTACGCTCCCCTCCCAACACTGGTCATGCGCGGCCCGCTCCAACTTCTCCCGCGCCTTGGGCCTCAACAATCCATCTAACCCCACTCCCTAATGAAATACCTGGCTTCACACCCATCGGCCACAGGCTCTCACGGTACTAAAGCCCACTACAAACGAATCCTCCTCTCCATGTGGAGCGCTGAGTGGAGAATTTGTATTAGTGAACATACAGCCCAGAGAGGCCGCCCCTCTCCTCAGTTTACACAAGAGGTACAGGGGCTACCCATCCAAGATGGCCTGATCCCCACACGGCCCCATGTCCTATCCAGGGTGGACTACCTGGACATGATGGACATCCCTTACTCCATTGAGACCCAAAAAACTATCTGGAATTACGCACATCATCCTCTGTTGCAGCCTCAAATCTGGTCTTATGTGTGGCGCTGCCTGAGATGGGTGTACCATACAGCTGAGCGCTCTAACGCTTAACACTCATCCTGCGTCGTGTGTGGCCAGTATGGAACGCTGTTCCACCGCCTGGAGAAGTGCCCTGCCTCTAAAGTGATATGGCGCGAAGTTCAACTTCTGCTGGGCCAGGATCAAACACACCCCATCAGCCTGTCAAGAGATATGTTTGCTTTATCAATGGCCTCCTTCCTTCCACCCTCCCTCCATGCTCTGGTGGTTGCAATCGCCATGTGGACTATCCACAAGATTGTCTTGGATGCCATTTCAGGCTCCACCCCCACCCTCCCAGAAGCTGTCCACATATTCCAGTCTCATTTGGTGGACCACTTTCAAGTGTAATGTTTGGATACCTCCCACCACACCGCCGACAGCTGGGCTCCTTCTGGTTCCCAGTTTGGTTCATCAAATCAGACCCCTTCCTCCACACGTGTTCAATTGTGGCTACGGCCCCTTCACACGTTCCCTCCCCCTCCCCATAAGTGGCGTTCCCGCTGGCAACAAGAGATAGCATCGCTTCTCTGGGGTGCCTTCCCTGTTTATAAGTTTTGTCTCTTTTGGGTCAAATTTGGAAGTATCCATCCCATGGTCTGCCTTTCCCACAATAAATTTAAATTTAAATTTAATATTATTGCTCGCCTAGGAGTATGGACCAGTGATCGGCTTTCTGGAATGTGGATCTGGTCCAGTATGATTTTTGGGTAGATTACCAGATGGGTTTGATAAATTATTCTGTCATATTAGCTAAGTTGGGATGTGGGGTTGCCTAAAAGAGGGCTGAGTTGGAGAAATTCAACATGGCATCAATATTCCTTCTGGACCAATTTGCAATAATCAAATGTTAGAAAGTGAGTTAGGGGGGAAATCCTCTAGAAACAAAAAAGTTATGCACTTGGACAAAGGCAATGGGCTGATTTAGAGGAGGGATAGCAGCACAACCATCACCGTACATATGGAAATAAAGCTTAATGTTGTACCATGGTTTGTATGTATGGGTACCAAATCCATCATTGAAGTGGGAGGTGTTGTGGGTTATTCATTTTCTTCCGTTGGCGGGTCACCCTGGAGTCAAAAAAATGGTGGAGTTGGTGTAGTGGATTTACTTGTGGTTGTGCCTTTAAAAGGACATTATGAAATATGTGTGGAATGTCTAGTTTGCGCTAGATTGAAACCCTCCAGGAAAGCTTCCCGCTGGTAAGTTAAAACTGTTTTTAATTCCAGGTCTTCCATGGGCTTCAGTTGTGTAGATTTAATAACAGGCTCTCATGTTTCCAGGGGAAGGACGCAATCATGGTAATCATTGACCATCTAACTCATTTTCTGAGTTTTTTTGTTCACAACCAATGTTTTAGATAAAATGGGTAGTTAGTTTTAGTTGATGAGATATTTGTCCAACATATATACCTGTGGAGATTGTTTCAGATAGCATGCCCCAATTTATGCTGGACTTTTGGTCAAACTTGCTGAAAATTTTAAAAATTTGCAAAATTTCAAAGCTCAGCGTATTATCCTCAGTCAGATGGTCAAACAAAGAGAGTGAATTAAATACTTGAGCAATATCTCCGTTGTTAGATTTCTGTTTGCCAGGATGATTGGGTTTTTGAGTCCAGATGGCCCAGTTTACATATAATAAATAAATGTAATTGTCAACGGGAATGACCGCATTCTTTGCTAACCATGGGTTAAACCCTACATTGAATGGGGTTTCAGAGGGTGGAATGTGTCAGGGGATGGATGATATGTCCCATACCATGGCGGACATTAGAAGGATGTTACGCGAGAACTTGGAATGAGCCATTTCAGGGCATAAGCGTCAGGTAGACCAATGGAGAGATCAATGCCCACAATTTGGTCCTGGGTATTGGGTGCTTATTGCGGCTAAGGACTACGCCTTACTGGTGAAGAGTCAGAATCTGAGTCTGAAGTTTTTGCCCCCTATAGAATTATTTTCATTGTCAATAAAGTCTTTTTGAAACTGGAGCTATTAGAATGGTCTAAGGCCCATCTGGTAATCCATGCCTCACAACTACGTCCATTTAAGGAAAGATTATATTGGCCAGAATAGCAGGGCCCTCAGTAGGATGGTCAGGTTTATGAGGTTAAGCGTATATCAGATGTGCAATGGTTCATAAACTGATAGAAGTTATTGGTGAAAAGGAAGGGGTACCTGATGGAGGAGGCGTGGCAAATGGGAGTAGATGGCGCGCAGTGCCCAGAGAAGATCTGGGAGTTCTGAGCCTCACAGGGGTGATGTAAAGGATCTGGCTCAGCGTGATCCGCACATTGAACTAATCTGCAAAGTCTCAGATTCTGCTGAGAAATCAAAAGTCTTTAAATGATATGAGGTTGACAGAAAACCAGATTATGAAATGAAGTGTCAAATGTAAGGAATTTAAAGCTCAGGAGCAGAGACTGATTCAGCATAATGTGACACTAGCGTTTTAAACGCTCCAAATAATGATTAAATGGAATATTTAGTCTTCACAGATGATGATCTGATAATCACTCAAGAGCTTAGGGTATGAGAGAATCTAAGTTTAGGGTTTTCAGTTGATATATTAAGGGAAGGGAGTAAGCTAAAAGTTTTAGTTTCCTTTTAAAACTGAGTGCTCAATTATTTTAATGAATGTTGCTGGTATAACTAATAAAAATTTTAAATTATTTTTTCTTTTATTTTGACCAAATCTGGAGTATGAGCTAGAGTATTGTGCTAGGTCAAGCGCTAGCCTCGTTCTCAACGCTGTTCTGGGGCTAAACCATGCAATGGCATTATTTGTCACTGAGACAGTCATTTGAGAATACGTCATGACATTTAGACATGGGGCGCATGTTCAAGGATGGGTCTCAGCGGGATTATTCAACATGTGGTCACTTACTTTGCCAGTATTACCCAATTCATTCATGGTGTACTGGTGCAACCCGTGCGTTACAGGTGAGAGATACTAGTATGAAGACTAGTATCCAGCTAAATTTTCACACCCAAAAATATTTCTGCTCAGATTTCTCCTAATAACATGTACTGGCAACCTTTCTTCAACACATGAGAAAGTTCTATAAAACAATACAATAATATTGGAAAGTTTATGCCGCAACTCCTCCTCTATAGTTGGCAAACTTCTGGATATGAGAGAACTTCTCCATTCTCTCTTGACGCAAGAACTCACGGAGAACTTAAAGAAAGCTATATAAAGACAAAGGATAACTACCTTCAACTATAATCCCAATAGTAAAATACAATAATGTATAACAGCCTAAATATCTATGAGACTTATTAATTATGCTTATTTAATAAAACTCAATAAATTCATATAGAAAATCTTATTTTAAACTCATCTGTTGACGCCTTAACAGAAATGGCAGCTATCACTGATGAATTAGCCTCTAGATTTGTTCAAAACGATGTTTTAATTCATATATTTAGTCAGATTCCACCATTCACTAGAACATGAACCCTCTTGGGTTGAGTATCTGAAGAACATGTACCAACATCTTCACTCAACCCTGGAAAATATCTTTACTAAGCTAACAACCTGCTTAGGTAATGGGACCCTTTACCCATTAACATCAGGTCACGTTACCTAAAATTTAATTCAAAATTTGCTCCCAAAAAAAGTGTTTTAAACGCCTAGCATCTTGTAATAAACACTAAATCAATTAGTGACAAACCCTGGATGATTCATACAAGATAAATAAATTATTAATCAATAAAAAGGTAATTGAATCACTTGTAAAACATTTTCAGTAATCCTCCTTGACCAAACATGAGTTTTTTAGTGGTATCAAATCCCAATTAATCAAAAAAATTAATAGAAATAACAACCAACAATAGTCACCATATTTTATGATAACTCTCACATATGTTGTGGCAACTCACCCTCAGCTTAAAAATCATATAATTATATAACTGATCAAGCTAGATTACGTGGAGTATACTGAAATCTAAACAAGCAGAATACCCCCATATTTCATAATCTGATTAAGTAACCGCTGGTATGTCCATGCAGCTTCTGATAACCACTTTGCATTACGCCATCCTAATACAATAGATTAACAAGCCCCTGTCATTGAGGCACCGAGCATCATCATCTATAATTTTTAAAATAGCAGAAGAGTTTGTCCAAAGATTTCCAACGTGTTCTCCTTAAAATTAAATTTGACTCCATAGTCCTTATAAATGAAGATCCAATAATAGAGTCAGATTTATATTTTTTGAGATAATGACTGGAGACGATATTACCAGAGAGCCAAATGCAGTGGCAATGCACTTTATGCTCTTTAAGATTTGGTGGTCTAAAGGCCCGCCATATCATAGATTTTTATGATCTATGTCAGGCGTAAAGCTCATTTTCTTTACAAATTTATGAAGCAATGTAACTGGTGCCTCACTGTCAAAAATCTCACTAACCATTATCGTATCTACTGCAATATCAATATTGTTACATTTGAAGAAAAAAGAATTTTCCAAAAATTATTGTGTAGACATCCACGTCCACTTGATTTTAAAAAATTCTGAATCTTCTCGCCTAGTTGAGGGCTAGGTTTTTAAAAAACTCAATAGGTTTCGCCACTTGGTTCTAATCTAATCTGGGGGATATAGCCAGAGGCAGCTGAAAGCTCTTGTACTTCTAAATGTTGAATGTAAGCCTTGCTTCTTTTCCTTTGCCAACTTGGCTTCACAATCTTTCATGGTGTGGGTGTTATGGTTACCATATCAATTGTTATTACTTGCTGAACTTCTGGAGGCGAGGTGTCATTGACAGTCTTCTGCTAGATGGAAGGTGGGGTAAGTAATTTTTTCATACTTTGTATTTATTCATAAAAGTTATATTTATAAAAAACTGTTATACTCTGCCCGACTTTTCCCAAGTTTTTTTTTCATGCATAAGGTTTTAATTGAACCTTGGTTTAGAACTTAACTAGGGGAAACGATTTGCATGATGCAGCAAATTACTACAAAGGTAGCAATTGATGTGAGTAGAAGATCAGTCAAAACAAGGGCCAGAAGGTCTAGGAAGTTTTTGCATTGGGTTGATGGCCTAGAGGTGTGAGTCATGAGGCTCCCAAGGACTTGTTTAGACGCCCCAAAAGTAATAGTGCATCAGTGGAGATAATTCATTATCTGGGTGATATCATTCTCCTCATTCAGTAATAATATTAGAACCATGCATAATTCCTTGTAGGGCTTGCAGTAATGACAAAGAGCAATCTATGCTTTAAAAAAATTCATGATATTAGCCTCAGACAGCGTCTGCACCTAAAATAAAAACGTTCAGAAAAACTTGTATGGGCTCATCTTTATTAAAAGAGATAATAAGAAACTTAACCTTCAAGTAGTCATCCTTTTAAATCCACCAAACTCCTTAATAATAATATTCCTGGTGTTAAGTTAGGTCACACTAGACTTCCCTAAACTTTCATAACTGACTCCTGACTTCTGGAGTATAATGAATCTAGTACTGCTGCCAACTTAGTTTTTTAACCTCTCAGCCCATATCAATATCAAAAAATTGTGCACTTTTGCCTCCTTATTTTACTTCAGCAAATTAACAGGGTTAACCAAAAATTTATTTCCATGGCTTCAGGGACAAAGGGCCGGCATCTCTCCTGTATAACTTTTCAGGGTATAAAGATGAGTAGAGGGAATGACATGGCTTTGAGTCACATAGCGTCAGGATGTGTAAAAGCTCCAAAATTCAGAATGGATGGGAAAGCAGCAGCAAGTTATAAGTAACCCGTGCCTCATCATCCTCACTATCAGTTTTCATTGAAAGGGTTTCCATAGCAATTTAACCCTGGTGACGCTTGAAATGATCCTGACAATTTCCAACTTGAAATGATTCACCAGTATAGATTAATGGCGGCGTTCCGCCTGTAACATGGATTCAATAATATCCAACTTTTGGTTAGAGGCCAGAAGATCCACTTTTAATTGGATAATCTCCTTTATAAGTGACTTTACTTTCTGTCCTTACGTTTCAATTCAAAATGCAAAGTATTAAATTCTTGATACAAATCAGTAGCAGAGAGTAAGCTTCATTCATATCAGTATCAAAGTTCGTAGTGGCGTGATGAACTTCCATATCCTTTCTTGAACTTTTACTTGACAATTATGACCTAATATGATATCTAAAAAGTAGTACAACGTGAGCATTCATCTCACTCATAAGTGACAAATATGGTCAGTACAATTTGGCAGGGCCTCATGGCCATCCATTTCAACATCTGAGGGTAGCACTATCTCTACTGTGAGGTAGATTCCTACTCAGTTACCAGAAATCATACTTTCAAACATTGATGCGTAGAGAAACAAGGTGTGACCACATTTAGTGAGCACTAAATGGTGAAATCACCACAGGAGCGTCATTTTTTAGTAAAAGGTTATATGCTTCAACAATACAAGTTGCTATTTGTAGATAGAGGCCTTGATCAAAAACTAACAGAAGAACCTTATATATACAATAATGGGTCTTTTATCTAAGAAAACAAGGGAGCACTCTATATTCTTAAATACTGCCAGAGGCTCAAAGGCTCGCTCAAGCAATCTTCCAGGCAGGCTTTCACAGTTTATACAGAAAAAAAATCTTGAAACGGATATCCTTATCAGATATGCTCCTTATAACCAAGCTCTCATTTGTGCCTTTCATAGTTACTAAGCAGCAAGCAAGATTTATAGCCTAGAATTGTAATATATAATTTAGGCCAAGAAAAAGAATAACTAGGGAAGTGATTTTCATTAAAAGGTGCAATACACCAGATTTAAACAAATTGCCATGGTATGGCTATAATAATTTTAAAGGACTCTATTACCAATGTTTTTATGCTGACACAGGGCAAAATAGCATATCAAGCATAAATGAAGTAGGAGGCAATAAATTAATTAAATCATGGCTTCGTTAGTCCATAATTTAAGGGAAGAGAAATGCACTGGCAGGGATTTAGGTATATGTAAAATAGTAAATGACAAGTTAGGCCACAATTATAAAAGCATGGCCCATGGGGAAAACTAATTACAATGAACAGATTGAATCTTACATCTACATATTAGATTTTTGTGTATTATATAATTAAATGATGTAACCCACATGATTAGTTAAACCAATTACAACACACAGTGTGGTTAATACACCTGCAACATCTTTAGTACAGATTATTTAACTGAGGCAAGCTGACCAGGGGACAGGCATTACCAAAAGAAAGAAAGAAATGACATGAAACCTGAACAGGGTCAACTTTTTTGAAGAAAGTTTTACCTCTGGATCAGGACTCAAATTTTCTGGTTACGTCATGAGTAAGGTTTTCATGTTATTAGACCTACTAACCGCCAATAGCTTCCTTTGGCTGGCACCCTGATTGATGTGCGAAGGGTGGGAATTGAACCCACAACCTTCAGGTTGGTAGCCATATGCCCTTACCAACTCGCCTTCCACCCCCTTTAGTACAGATTAAAGATAAAAGATATAGGAGTCATTACCACTAATTTTTGGGGACGAGGATTGAGGATAGTGTCAGGGAAATAGGAGCGCAGGAGGTCGCTGAGGGGAAGACCAGGCCAAAGGTGTGTCAACAAGGCCAAGTGAACCAACAAAATGAAGAGATGTTCTAAACGTTCAGTATTGTGTTTCCAAATAAATCTGCGGAACAAAATGCACACCAAACTGGTCACAACCATCAGGGACAAGAGGCTCTGGGAGCTGGGAAGGGTGGCAAAAAATCTAGGGTAAAGGGCAGCAAAATAGAAGGAGGCGGAGCCAGTGGAATAGGTGGTGGAGAGGCAGAGGGCTCATGTACAACAGTAGGGGCGAACCAGATCGGAAAATGGACTCCAGCCATCGCAGAATTTCATAAAGGTGCATTTTTTATTGGAAATAACCAAAATACAGGAAATGTGCCCAAAGTCCTAAACTTTATTAAAATAATCAGTGTATCTGAGAAAAGCAAAGCTTTTTTAATCTTGTGACTTAATTTATAGGGGGGTTAAATCACGAAGATTCCAAATGAGTTATTGAAATCTGATATGAGTACAAAATTGTCATTCTTCAACAAAATCAAAATTTTTCAAATTTGGCCAGATTTAATAGCCTGATATCTTGAAATTTTCTAAGTGTTAAGTTTAAATCCAACTTGGTTTTTCGCCTCAAATAAGCCGTTTTATTCATCCCTGGCTGGCAAAGCCAAAACCCATTTTTTGTCAATGACCTTAGAAAGGTCATCAGTGACCCCTAAAGGCTCTGGTCTCTGCCACAAAGGCTTGTTGGACTTGGCTTAAAAAGGGCGATTAATTCCAGAAAAAATGTCACTAGCTTTGACATATAGGACAAGGAAGTCCAGAAGTTTTAGACATATTAGGAGTAAATTCCATAAGTGCTTCCTTAATATGAAGGAGAGACTTAAGGTTGGGCTTTACCGCCTTGAGGTTAGCTTTATGTTGGCAAAGTTCTGTATGCTGATATGGATGTGATAGTAGCGTCATCCAAGGTTAGTCAAATTCCTGCAACTAAAGTTTGGGCGTCAAGATAAAACCTTTGGGCAAGCTTATTGATTACTCTACCCATTTGAGGCGTTATCCCCATGAACGTCTATTTCTGGTTGAATAAAGTTAGATCAATTCCAACTTCCTTGTGCAGATCAGCATTTGCGTTATTTCAGGTGGAACAGGTCATTAAATGGGACATTATGTTACCTGTGCTATTTGGCTTAGGAAGTTGGATAAGTGTTTTAAACGTTGGTAATTTGTAGATCCCTCCATTGCACTTTCATAGCAGTACAAGAAGGATAAAACACTTTCTTCACTAGCACATATTTATCCTTGAAGGAGGGATTTAACAAGTTACCTGGAGGGGTTGATAGATAGACAACGTGAACTGATAACAGAGGTAAAACTTCAGCTAAGTGAAGCGTTATCCCTGGAATAATCTTGTGGCTGAAGGGCATCCACTTGACTTAGAAATTCGCTCGCATTGTCAATAAAAAAATAATCTGTGGGCATCACTAAGGGCCGGTTGATTGTCTAAGAGTTGGACAAATTTGTACTTCTTTTGAACTGGCAGTTGTGTCCTAAACCTCAGGTTGGTGCTGTTCAGAGGTGCACAATAACTGCTCTAACCATCTTACTGGGGAGGGTAGGGCAGCAAGGTTTCAAGTTGACCTTGGTGGGCGCTAAGGAAACTTCATCATGAAGAGGCACTCCATCCCAAGTGAATTCCGCTCCTTGATCTACGCATCCTAGTTGGCCATTGAGACGCTTTATCTAATGTATTAATGAGTTAAATCTGTCTTCCTTGATCTCTAAACCAGTGCTAGGCCAGGGAGGCCTAGGGGGGCCAGGTTGGCCTAGAATTTTAGCGTGACCAGATGCTCTAGGAGTTCCATGTGGTTCAGGGGCCCAGGTTATCCAGGGCTTTCAGGAGGGTTGACTTCACCCAGCATCACTGGAGATCCAGGGAAATGGGCGTTAGCTAGGTTTTTCAAGTATTTTATTATAACTTCTCATGATAATGGAGGCAATTTTACATGAAGGCTCTCATGTTGATGATTTGGGCTTATACTTCTGTGGTACTAAATCAAATCTAACCGTGAAGGACAAAGAACTAGATTGCTAAAAATGGTTAGACAGTTCTAAACAAAAGAATCTCATTAGACCTTTGTTGAGATGGGTTAACAATGCTTACATATCATTGATAATTTGCTAATTCTCCAGAATGGTTTTTTAATTCATACCGCTAAAAAGTGAAGCAAAGTGATAAAATGGAGGAGCTGAGAGTGCAGGGTTTTGATAGATGTAGATGTCAGAGTAATTCCTGGTGATTGATCTTACTTTTAACAACAGATGATACAATGTGAGATAAAGAATTGGCGCAGGTAGTTCTCAAAACGTCCTACTCCAGGCTGATTACCATCAAATGTTAAACTAGAGCATAAGTCAATCATAGGTGTCAGTACAGTAAGTTTCATCTTCTATTTGCTCAACCACCTGGGACAAAGGCCTCAGTGAGGAAGAGTTAGAGGGCTTCCATGTTTCTGAGAATGTAGTTAGTACTGCTTTATAAAAGGGGTGTGGAGATCTAACCTTTTTAAATGTGGGTAATAATAGGTTATGTTTCAAAACAGGTTCTTCTATATGCGTGTTAACTGCCCACTCACTTAGGTGGGCGGTTTCATGGTATTATGAGGTATTTGGCGCTGAGTCATTATAAGTTATCACAATCTGTTGAGTCTGCTGGGGATTCAAAAAGACCTGGTAAGGAACACCAGATTTTTGTTGGGACTTAAGGGATGCAAACCAACTGTCTGGGATAGTTCAAGCAAATAAAGCCCCTAGCGTAAGGATTTTAATTTACTTTATACTAACTAACATTTAAGGCTAAAAAAATTTTGGTGAATATCCTTGTAGTTTACTATAATAATAACAGCAACCAAAAATATTACAAAAAGAACATAATCTAGTTTATTTGTTGAGATCCATACTTAGGGTAAATTAAGCTATTTAATGTTACAAAATTTCTGTGCGCTTTAAATCCAAGTACTATAAGATTTGCTTATTTGGTTTTCCGTGACACTTATTACTTTTTTGAAGTAGTTAAAATCAATTGTTTGGATTAGGTTTAGACTCCAAAATCAGGAGTTACCGATTTTTAGATTAGGGATGATCCTCAAAAGCAGTATAGTCAATCCTTTGGATGGAGTCAATCCCTGACAAAGAAGTGTTTACTTTGTTATATTAGGCAAAATTCCTAAGTGATGTGATCAATGCTGCAGTACTAGCTTCAGATTCTTGCTCAAATTTACAATAATGTGTCAAAGATAACTTTTACAAACATCCTAGATATTAAAGAAGCTCTCAAAAAGGATCCCATGTAATTTAAACCATAAAGTGGATAATCCTGATTCATCTTTTATTACGTCCACATATCCAAAAATTGAGAAAAATGGAGGAAGCAAGAAGATTTCCGCTGCAATTATTGCCAATGGTGTTGAAATATGGCATAAGAATCCTTTAAGAATCACTGATGAGTCAAGAAAACTCCCTTTAACTAATAGGAGAGCTTTCAGGTTGACAACCACCTAAGCCTTTAATCTTTATTCCCATAATTTTGCACCATTTGACGCTTAATAATCTGATGATTATAATTGATTATCCATTATAAGTAAGATTGCAAATTAGAGGCTTCTTGTTCCCATATTATCCCTTCAGGTTCCATTTACCGTTGCCTTGAAATTTTAGAACTCAGTAACAAAGTTATAGTACTGATTTTAAGGATAAAGTCTAGTCCATAGTCAATATAAGCACATGTGAAATCTCATCTCTTCCAAATTATTCAGTTTGGCTGGTGTTGCATCTGACATTCAAAATGAGAATGAATATGGGACTGGGAGGCCCAATTTCACCTAGTCTATTGGTGCCTGTTTCTCACTGACTATAAGAATTCTGTCTATTTAGGATTCTTGCTTGGTGCGAAACAGACTTATCGCAGTATGACAGGCACAGTATGCTTAGTACCTTATGGCCGCCTTAAGTGAAAAGACCAAAGTTGATCTTATAAGTTTATTAACTTAACATTTGTTGAATGATGAAGAAAATTATGTAAATAAAAAATTAGGGTATTAATAGCTCCTTTATCTACTGGTAATAAAATTCTTTTATAATTTTCAGCTTGAGAAGCATATTCAAAGGAATTAATTTATGTATAAATAATCAATGAGATGAGAAACTTCTTGCCAAAATTTTGCATGTATCAAAAGAGTTAGGTGTACCACACGTGGAAGAGGACACCATACTTCCTTCAATGGTGAACTAATTTACTAATATTGTGTAACTCTGGATACATAGATATGCTCAGATATGTGTAACTGCTTGTTGCTTTGATTCACCAACCTGAAAAAAAACTCCAAATGTAATAGTTTACTTTTAATTGGATTTAAGACATTGAAGAACACGTTTAAGGTTTATATTGTCACATGTGATTTGATATAAAAAGGAACATAGTTTGGAACTAGTCAGAGTTAAAAACAATATTTGTACTTCATCATAACTTTTTCAGTTGCAACCAATCAGTCATAATAAAAACTTTTCATCTCATCGAGATTTAGGCACTAGCAATAATAAGAAAGGTAGTTGTTGATGAAAATTGAAAATGGCATCATTATTAGTCAATTAGGCGGGGGTAAAGTATTTTTACGTGTCATAGACCCCTTGAAGTTTATAAAAGGGGCTAAATCAAGCTCAAACTCTTTTTCTTATATTTGTTGTAATATTAGTATTATATATAATAGAATTTTGGTATATTTATGCCACTAAGGTAGTGAGAAGGGGTTTTAATGGAAGGGTCATTGGCTCAATATATACAGTAGAGAACAGATACTGGAATATCTGACACTGACATTGCAAATAGGGAAAATTTTCTTTCACTGCCACATCTATAGTACTTGAGATTTATAGTTAGGATGTATTTCTGTAAACTCATAGTAATAAGAGCATTTAAGTATTGGTAACCTAGTTAAATCCTATCTGAATTTTCTAGGCTACTGGGTCCCGCTTATAGATTATTGTTAAGAAGGTACCTAAAAAACAGATATGCATTGTTGAAGGTTATGAGTCAATCTATAAAATAGAGTACTATGTAGTAGTTACCCATGTGAAAGTTCCACCCCTTGTTTCTAATGCTAAGAAAGAAGTGCTACTTATATTCACATCAAATCAATAATAGTCAAATCATATGTCATCATTTTACTTGTGGTTGAATCTACATATCATAAGGGCACAAAAATGAAGTAAAAGGGTAGATAACCCTAAATTAAGAAGTTTTGCCTTACAAGGTAAACTATAACCTGATTATACTGAAACCATTTCCACCTTATTAGAAAAGCTTAGGTTTAAAAGCGCATAATTGGGAAGATTTGTCCAATAGCTTATGTACATCTAGTACCCATCAGTATCATTCTCAATTTTAAAAGTTTGGTACATTATGAGATTTTGATCTGGAGAATCCCCCTTCCATTGCTACCATTGAACAGAATATAAGAACTTTGGAATATATGACCAAAGTCTGATACATAGCTAAACAGCATTTAGTAATGTGAGATTGTTACCCCTCCTTAAGGTGATGATAAGGAAAATGTAAAATAAATTAAGGAAGATACCTTACTAATTGCAGAGTCACACTGCCAAGTCTCATTTTAGAATAAAAACAAATAGCCATGTGTAATCCTTTCTACTGACCCCTATTCCATTACCATCTCTCCTGAGGGATGCCCTGAAATTTACATCAAATTTTTTTGTTATGCCAGTGCAGTTATTCCCCCTGGGGTTTATAAGGAGAGTGTCTATAACTCTCCTGTTTCCAGTGTGGTGGTGCTCGGTGCACAGAGCCAATGCAAGGAGACTAGTAGTTAGTATTAAAGATCCTAGTGCCCATCAGAGGGTGTTGGAGCAATAATAACTAAAGCAAAGAAGTGGGATAAGTAACTAGATGAAAACGTTGCGGTGTACAAGGAGAGAAGGGGTAAACGTCCCAGGTTGAAGGGTACCTAGGCGAACCAATAGTGCATGAGGTAATAATCTCATTGTGTTCAAAATGGAATGGTTGATGTGGTGTGAGACCTCCACAAAGGGTCCGTGAACAGGATCATCCAAAATAACATCTTAATAAAATGGTAAAAATGGGGAAGTTTATTGGGAAAGTCGACCAACAAGGAGTGTTGGTCGCAAAAAACATATTTAAACTGAGTCAGGGTAATTATGGGTCTGTGGAAGTAGGCCCAAGCCTTGACACTCCAATAGGCAAATGCTCTATCTGATTTGGTTGGACACACCAAAACTGCCTTCACTCAAGTGATTGATTGCAGCTGTATTCTACCCAAACTCATAATTTCATAACTTGAACAGGTTTCAAAATCGCATTTGCCAATTAACTGAAAATGAACCATCTTTGTTTATTACATAAATCATTTGTTTTAACGCTTGGGATGCACCTGGGGCTGAGCGTCTTGCACCTCATTAGTAACAACATGGGCATATTGGGCTTGTACCCAGCGTTGGTCTAATATGTGCTTAAGGTCAGAAAGAGCCTGAAGTTTCACCTTATGGGCCTCCTGTCGCCCAGAATTATCCTTGGCGTTGGTTCCCAGTATCAAGTTGTATAACAATGAAATTACCCTCTCATCCTTCTTGGGCTCCACCCCCCTCCAGGGGCTTTTTCTTTGGAGAAGTTCCTATGTGCGGGTGTCAACTTTATAGCATCAATGGAAAGCTTAGACTTTGATCCTGCAGCCTCAGGAAAATGATTGTGGAATAATTCGATCAGGTCTTGGGCATGTACACAGTCACATGCTGGCACCCAACTGTTCTCAGCCGCATCAAACCCCTTCCAGGATAAAGGGTACTTAAGACGTATTTTAACACGGCGGGAGGCTACTATTTCCTCCAGTCCCACTCTGGCGCCCCATCCACAAGATAAGCCTTGGGAGTCGCAGGTGGGGAGCCCTCAAACAACATTAACTTGCTCTCATGAAAGATGGAGAAGATCTGGAACGTGGATGGAAGATCCAACTGGTAAGAGGCATGACTCACCTTTCTAACAACGCGGTAGGTGCCAATCCTCTTTGGTCCCAGCTTCTTACATGGCTGCTTGATTGGGATATTACAAGCATCAAGCATCACGAGATATCTTCCTTGTATGCAGGACCCACTTGGTGCTTCCCATCAGCGTTCTCTTTATACACTTTCATTGCCGCCTCAAAGCTTGTGGAAACCCCTGGTGGACCTTCTTGATTGTCTTGGCAAAGTACACCACTGCTTCAACCTTAGACCCACAGCTGGGATCCATGTTAAAGGTGGGGTTAAAGCCATGGCTGGCGAAAAAGGGGGACCAACCAATTGAAGAGTGCAAAGTATTTTTGTAGCTAAACTGGGCCATGGAAAAGTGAAATACCCAATCTGAGTGATCTGCGGCGGTGTAACACCTCAGAACCTGTTCCAAGCACTAGTTCACTCATTCAGTCTGCCCATCTGATTGTGGGTGGTAGGCATTTGAATGGCAGGGGCGAATCTGAAGAGTCTTAAACAACTCTTCCTAAAAGATGAAGGTGAACTGGGGTCCCCAGTCACTAATAATTTTTGAGGAACCCCATGAAGCGCAAACACATGTGTGACAAAAAGCCTGGCCATCTCAGCGGCAGTTATTGTCATTCTGCAAGGAATACAGTGGTCGAACTTTGTAAAATGGTCCACCACCACCATGATGGCATCATAGCCATCAGAAACAGTTAACTCCACAATGAAACTCACCAATAGGGAGTCTAGGGCCCTTCAGCCTTTTTAGACTGGTACCAACAACCCCGCTAAAGGTTGCCAATTGGGTTACATCTGATTGCAGATCAGGCACTTTTTACAATACCGCCCCACCTAAGCAGTCAATCCCTTTCAATTGTACACGCATCATATTAACTCCAACGTCCTTGATTTAGTAGGATGACCAACGGTGAGTCCATCAGAAGGGTCTCAAATGATTTCCAGGCGAAGTGGTCCAGCAGGAACCTATAGGCGCCCCTGAAACCACACCATCTCATCCTTCACGTGATAGCCCCTAGAGATCTTCTTGATTCCTAGAGCTCTTAACAAGTATCATATTATATTCAGCTGCTAGCGGCTGAGAAAGACTACCTTCCTGAAGATACCATATTCCTCCGCGTTTTCCAGAGGTACAAGCGCTGGCCCGCTGGCCGGGGAGAGGAATTTAAGAAACAATTTTATTTGACGGGATCATCAACTGTGTGTTATGAACTTCTACCTCCTTGGGATCAGGCACTAAAGCAGGGTTGCGGCTCAAAGCATCTGCTAGACCATTATCCTTGCCCTTGGTAAACTCATACGTGAATGCAAATTGGGTAAGGGTCTCATGCCAATGGGTCTGCCATGGGGTTAGGACGTGAGGAGCGCTGTAGTACAGCAAGGCACAGTGGTCTGTACGTACCCAGAAAGGTGGTATGAGCCATGCAAGTGGTGACGCCAATAAGTCAGCGCCTCCACCACTGCCAGGAACTCCTTGTCATAAACGGCGTAATTCAACTCTGAAAAAGGCATTTCCTAGAAAGATATCCCACCGGATGCTCTATCCCATCTTCACCTACTTGTAACAAGGTGGCCACTATGGTGAAGTTGGAGGCATCAGTAGACACAATGAACTCATTTGAAGGGTCAAAATGACAAAGAACAGACGTAAACAACAGGGTGCACTTCACTGCTTGTGAAGCATTTTCCAAAATGGGGGACCACTGAAGCACCTTGGCACAGCTAGCCTTGCATAAGTGAACTGCTACCTCAGAAAGATTGGGTGTGAACTTCTTGAGGAACGTACACATCCCCAAAAGCTCTTTGATTCCTTGACTGAGGTGGGGGTGGGCCACTCATGAATAGCCTTCTCCTTGTCTAAAGTTATCATATGTCCTTGGTTAAACACGACGTTTCCCAGAAAAGTGACCTTGGACTTGAAAAAATCACACTTGGTAATCTTCAGCATAAGGCTGGCTGCCTTTAACCGTTCCACCACTTGCTGAAGATGTATTTCATGGGACTCCAGATTGGGGGGAAACACCAGGATATCATCATGTAGGCAATCGCACATACCCCTAACAAGTCCCCAACACTGCATCAATGCGGCGTTGAAAAATAGCAGGGGCATTCTTAAGCCCAAAGAGCATGACCCAAAACTGGAAAATCCCTTTTTTGGTGCAGAATGCAGTTAACCAATCTTGTCCCTTTTTAATTTAAATCTGATTGAACGCATTGAGGCAATTTAACTTGGAGAAGATTTTCGCCTTCTCAACATAGCGTGCAATCTGTGAATCCAAATGGATGGGATGGAGGTCTGGTACCCTAACGTTGTTGAGGTTCCCATAGTCTACGCATGGGCGTAGAGTACCATCAGCCTTCTCAACAAAGAGAAGAGGGGAGAAAACAGGGGAGGTCCGCTGAAAAATCGCGCCTTTGACTAACTTCTTCTTCACCCACACATATACTGCCTCCTCCTCCCGGATGGTCAAAGGTTAAATGGGAGAAGATATATGCACCAGATCCACAGTGAGTTTGAAGTCACAGCCATACTCAGAATGATCAGATAGTGCTTCAGCTGAAGCTGCATCAAAGGAAGATTACAAACCCTTCAGACAAAAAAGGTAGGGGAACCACCACAGTGGGCTTCAGCATAAAGGCAAGTCTAAGGGTGTGAAGGTGGGGCCAATGGGGCAAATCACCCTGAGCCTCAGCCTCAGACAAAGGAACAACTAGTGTGCGGCCATTTTTACTGTTAAGGATAGGGTATTCTCTTTTAAGTTGATTTAAAGTCAAACTTTCGCCACCACTACACACCCAAAATGATAGGGTACAAGAGGTTTTTGACAGCTTAGAAGTGATCCGACAAGTGGTACTTGCCAACCTGATAGTCCACTAAATCAATGATCTTCAGGGTTGGAATACTTTGGGACGCCCCTCCCCTAACCATACCACCTGGTGAGTAATTCAACTCAAGGTAGTCAGCTAGGCACTGGTCCATAAAGTTTTCAGTGGCGCCAGTATCCACCAGAATGGTGATGCTGAATTTCCCTAAAGGGGAGGAAAGGATGTAAGTTGGTAGAAAATACCCGGAATGGTCTTTATTTAAAGCTGAAAACGCCAGTAAATCACCACCAAAGTCTTCATCTGGCAGTAACATGTCACCCTGGTATGATTTTGAATCGAAGAATGGAGAGGGATACTTGGCCACTCTTACTAATGAGGCCACATATCCCACCATATCTTCAGCAGGGGCATAAACTTTTCATATTGTAAGCGCCGTTCCTTTTCAACTTCCTGAGTGCTGTGAATCATGGAAGTGGTCAAACGGGTATTTCTGGGGTGATTTGGTACACAGAGATAGGTTCCTTCTCAGAGACATGAGAGAGCAAATATGGTTCAGAGGTATACATAGTGTTTTCTTATAAAACTCATTTTTAGATGTGAACGACCCTATTCCCATAGCAACAACAGAATGCTCGACGTTATCTAAGGCCAACACCCCCAGGGCTATCTGCGCCAATTCTGCCAGCATCTTTGAGCGCTGTCAAATTAAAACCCATTTAGTAAAATTGAAATTGATATATTCGGCATAAAATTGAGGAATCACGACTTTTGGACCTTGTAGCATCTATATCCACCAGGTATGAACATGAAGTGTGGATGCTTTCCATTTGTAGGCAACCATAATAATGCCAAGTTGCTCCAACCTTCAGGAAAAAGAGAAAACAGCGGTGCAGCTGACCACAGCTGAGGCCCACAGCTGGCACCCACCATTTCCACTTCAGAAAAGTACCACATGGAAAAGTTCGTGCACATAGAATTGTGAGTTTGGTTGACTAATGTAAGGAGAGTGTCTATAACTCTCCAGTTTCCAGTGTGGTGGTGCATGGTGCACAGAGCCAATGCGAGGAAACTAGTCATTAGTACTAAAGATCCTAGTGCCCATCAGAGGGTGTTGGAGCAATAATAAATAAAGCAAAGAAGTGGGATAAGTAACCAGATAAAAACGTTGCGGTGTACAAGGAGAGAAGGGGTGAAAATCCCAGGTTGGAGGGTACCTGGGCGAACCAACAGTGCACAAAGTTGTAATCTCATTGTGTTCAAAATGGAATGGTTAATGTGGTGTGAGACCTCCATGAAGGGGTCTGCACACAGGATCATCCAAAATAACATTATAATAAAATTGTAAAATTTGAGGAAGTTTATTGGGAAAGTCGACCAACAAGGAGTGTTGGTCGCAAAAAACATATTTAAACCAGGTCAGGTAATTATGGGTCTGTGGAAGTAGGCCCAAGACTTGACACTCCAATAGGCAGATGCTCCCATCTGATTTGGTTGAATACACCAAAACTGCCTTCACTAAGTGATTGATTGCAGCTGTATTCTACCCAAACTCATAATTTCAGTAACTTGAATGGGTTTTGAAACCCTGTTCACCAATTAGCCGAATCAAACTGTCTTTGTTTGTTACATAGATCATCTGATTCAACGCTTGGGATGACACAAGGGGCTGGGCGTTTTGCACCTCATTAGTACCAACCTGGGCATATTAATCCTGTACCCAGCGTTGGTTTAATATGTGCTTAAGGTCAGGAAGAGCCTGAAGTTTCACCTTCTGGGCCTCCTGTCGCCCAGCCTTTACCTTGGCGTTGGGTTGCACTATCTATATATTAACCATTACAGGGTTAAACTAAGCTATCTAGACAATTGGTATTTTTGACACTAGTATGTATTTGCATATCAACTATTTGGCTATAAATTTAGACTTCTTTTTCTGATTTAGAAATGATTTTAAATTTATTGCAGGGAAGGCCGACCATGGGACGTACACTTTCCAAATATGACTCAGAAGAGACAAAACTTAGTACCAGGGGAGGCACCCCAGAGAAGCGATGCTATCTCTTGTTGCCAGCGGGAACGCCACTTATGAGGAGGGGGAGGAAACGTGTGAAGGGGCCATAACCACAATTGAGCACGTGTGGAGGAAGGGGTCTGATTTGATGAACCAGACTGGGAACCAGGAGGAGACCAGCTGTCAGCGACGCGGTGGGAGGTATCCAAACATCCACGCTTGAAAGTGGTCCACCAAATGGGACTGGAATCTGTGGACCGCTTCTGGGAGGGTGGGGTGGAGCCTGCGATGGCATCTAAGACAATCGTGTGGATGGTCCACATGGCAATTGCAACCACCAAAGCATGAAGGGAGGGCAGAAGGGGGAGGCCATTGATAGAGCGAACATATCTCTTAACAGACTGTAGGGATGCGTTTGATCCTGGCCCAGAAGACGTTGAACTTCGCGCCATATCACTTTAGAGGTAGGGCACTTCTCCAGGCGGTGAAACAGCGTTCCATACTGGCCACACATGACACAGGATGAGTGTAAAGCATTAGAGCGCTCAGCTGTATGATACACCCGCCTCAGGCAGCGCCACACATGGGAGCGGACTTGAGGTTGCAACAGAGGATGGTGTGCGTATTTCCAGATAGTCTTTTGGGTCTCAGTGGAATAAGGGATGTCCATCATGTCCAGATAGTCCACCCTGGATAGGACATGGGGCCGTGTGGGGATCACGCCATCTTGGATGGGTAGCCCCTGTACCTCTTGTGTAAACTGAGGAGAGGGGCGGCCTCTTCAGGTTGTATGTCCGCTAATACAAATTCTCCATTCAGCGCTCCGCATGGAGAGGAGGATTCGTTTGTAGTGGGTTTTAGTACCGTGAGGACCTGTGGCTGATGGGTTTGAAGCCAGGTATTTCATCAGGGAGTGAGTGTTTGATGGATTGTTGAGGCCCAAGGCGAGGGAGAAGTTGGAGTGGGCCGCGCAGGACCAGTGTTGGGATGGGAGTGTAGGAGCGGTGACAGCCGCGATCCAGGTGCCCAGGATCTTGGCAGCATGGGCTTTGAAGTCAAGCAGGCCCATGCCACCTTGATGATGAGGGCCAAACATGACCTCTAGCCGTACTGGTGGAGGGTGGCCTGACCAAAGCCATCCTTGCAGCAAAGCATACAGGGATTTGAAGAAGCTTGGGGAGAAGGGGATGGCGTGGGCTCCGAACCAGACTTTGGAGAGGAGCATGGAGTTGGCTAAAACAATCCTGCCAGTAAGGGAAGTAGGGTGGCTCTGAGAGAGGCGATTCGCTTCGTCACGTTGTCCAGTATACGGCACTCCATTACTGCTGACGCATATCCGCCTGCCTCCATCCACACGCCCAGATGGTGTACCGGTCCTATGGTAGGGCGCGGCATGAAGGGGAGCACCAGTGGAGCAGTGTGTGTTGAGTTAGTAAGGCGTGGACGTGGGCGAGCAGATGGGCCAGGTTGGGAACTAATTGCTGGGGACCAGCAGTTCTGAAACCGACCAAGGAGGATGATTTTGGTTTTGGAGGCGTTCAGTGCCGCGTTGCTTACCCGGGAATATTCCTGGATGAGGGCTTCAAGCGCGTGTGCATCTTTGTTATTAGACACCCCCACCACGCAATCATCTGCAAATGTCATCATCTTGACTGGGGTTTGGCCTGGCACATGGACCCCAGTGAGTTGGGCATTCACATTTCGCAGTAGTGGGTCAAGGCTGAAGTTGTACAAGAGTGGGCTGAGGGGGTCCCCTTGTCGCAGGCCCCTTTGAGGGCGGACTACTTCCATTAGGAAGCCTGGGCCACGCACTGCCATTGTCGCAGATTCCGTGAGCAGCGTCACCCAGTTTATGAAGCGGGGGGTAGGCGGAATTGATGGAGGCAGGCCCTAAGGTATTCCCATTTTACTCTATCATAGGCCTTTTGTTGGTCCAAGAATACAAGTGCCCCAGAGGCTGCGGACTGACATAAATTAGCCACAGAGTGCACGTTATCCCAAATTGACCTTCTGGGGATGCAACCCAATTGTTCTGAGGAGATGGTGGCAGATGCTACAGTCCCTAAACGGTTAGCCATGATTTTTGTTAAAATTTTGGTTTCTGTGTTTGTTAGAGAAATGGGGCGCCAGTTGGCTAACTTTAGCTTATCCCCTTTCTTGAAGAGTGTGACAGTAAAGGCCTCATGTCCTCCTGGTAGGAGGCGCGTTTCCAACAGGCTTTGGTTAATTGAGGCTAGCAGCAATGGGGATATATACTTGAAATAATTTTTGTAGAACTCATATGAATGCCATCTGGGCCTGGGCATTTTCAGTTTGGCGCACCATGAATGGCTGTCCGAAATTCGTTTGGAGTAATTAAATTCATTATTTCTGGGTATCAGAAAATGGTGCGGATATGAGCTCGGTCAAGAAATTCCACCATTTTGGCTGGCTAAATTGGTTCAGCTCAGTATAACATGGAGTAATATTTTTGCATTTTGATTGCCACTTCAGCCAGTGTGTCTGCAATGGAATTATCCGATCTTTGCACCTGTGTGCAGGCCACGCTCTGGCATGGTGCAGAAAATTTTTAAAGAAGTATGCGGTGCACTTGTTGCCTTTAGTGATGCGTGTGGCCCTGTATTGGACACAAACCCAATGTTTGTGTTGCCTTTCGAGTGCGTTGAGGTGGGCGGCTGCCTCCGCCTACTTCTGGCCCCATGCAGGGCTGTATCCTGTGGCTGGAATGTTGGACTCCAAGTGGGCCAATTCTGCCAGAGCACCTGAGATAACTGCTGATGTGGCTCGTGAGCATCTGGAGGAGAGATGGCGATAGTGGCGGATGGTGTCCTCTTTGAAAGTTGCCCATGTGGAAATGGGGTCCACGCAAAACGGTGCAACAAACAATTTCGCCAAAGTTGCCTCTTCCACCCATGTGGAAAATCCTGGTGACGTGAGCTTGGGGGGGGCGGATTTTGCACCAATGTGGGGCCTTTGCAACTGTGACAGGTAAGTGGTATGTTATTGAGACCAGTCGGTGGTCAGAAAATTCCATTTTTGTTGTTTTGAAGTGGGAGATGTGGGGTTGGAATTTCGCCAGCATTAGATTAAGGTTGATGCGGGTCATGGACCTTAATTGGCCGTTGTGGATGTGGGGATGCATCATGTTTTTGGGCAGTGGGGCATGTTGTGGCAGCGCATCCATTAACCCAAGGGTGGCTTTTAGAACGCGTAGTTCTACGTGACCCTGTGGGGCGTGGGGTGAGGGTGGCCACCGGTCCGTTGGTGAGGTTAGCCAACAGTTCATGTCACCAACTAGGAAAGAATCAGGGGGTAGCGGGAGGGATTTGACCAATGAGAAAAATTCCTGACGCTCATGTGCACCATTTGGGGCATAGATGTTGACGATTGCATGTGCAACATCAGCCCACAAGAAGGTGACAACGAGCACTCAGCCATTTAGGAATGTTTCTGAGGATGTGAATTTGAAAAATTATTTTTCAAATTAGCACCCCACAGTGCTTCGACCAAAAGGATAGGGATGGGAGGAGCATTGTTTTCCAAGCTTCCTCGGAACCTCGTGGACAGTGGGACTCCTGGATGGCCAGGATATCCACGGGTAAATTGTGTTGGAAAAAATCAGTTTCCTAGCCCAGGATGGGGAGGCCTTGAGTCTGGCGATATTCAGTATCCCTAGAGTGAAGGTTTCCCTCA